>VTPC01088648.1:0-26530 GCA_011009095.1 Ignelater luminosus
AAAAAAAAATATACCACATTCCTTATGCCAGTGTGTTATATTTACCTGCCATTAGCAAGAAATGTCCAATTTTAAACCTAAATTGTAATAGAGCCGAGTATTTTTCATTTGTTTGTGTGCAGTGTCGCCGATATAGATGCTATGAATTTACGATACAGGAATCTATGAGGTGAAAAATTATTCTTAGATAAAATTTTTTCGCTGGTATATCTGTCCTGTATAATTCAACCAGCATATCATGTAAATCCACTCTTCCCATTAAACCATTATACTCCTTAACAATTGCAGGTTGATCAATTTCAACATACTGTTTTGTTAACGAACACCACCTTTTTACCTTTTGTACAGGATGTTTACCTTTATATGTCGAGACTAATATAACAGCTTTGTTGTCAAACCACTTCACAGCTGTAATATTTTCTTTGCACTACCGCCTGTAAAGTTGGTGCTTTACAACAACATTTGCAATTAATTTGCCGTATCAATATTATAATGGCCGTATCGATGTCGTAATTAAATCATTACATGTTCCTGTGATCTTGGCCAACTTCATTTTTTAATTTACCGTCAATAGTTTTTCTCTATCATTTTTTTTAATTCGGCCATGCAAAAAATATTGTATATAACTCGAGTGTAAATTGTCGTTTTTGAATGAGTAGGAAGTTTATGGTACGAGCGTGTAAAAACGTCAACTTTACACTCTTGTTATATAAATAACTGTTATGGGTTCTGTTGATACGTCAGCTGATCCTCTACCTCTTTTTCTCACTTTGAAAAGTAGTACACCCAGGCAAGCGAGTACTTCTGACAGTCCCAGTTGCGTGGTACCCTTTTTCCTATAGTGCAACCAGTAGATTGTAAGATGTAAACCAGTTACCTGTGAATATTTTGTAATTGTAGTTTCGTGGTACTGCCTCTACTAATCTGAATACAATTTTTCCACTGATACCCAAACCTTGTGTTTCAACAGTTGTTCCTTTGCCTACATAAATTTCATAGTCGTATAGTACACCACTGCGGCCCGCTCTTGCAAATGCTTTGATACCCCACTTACGGGGCTTATTTTTTATCTATTGCTTTAGATTTGAATAACTTTGAACGGATTAAGTTCATCAACACTGTTGTATTCTTTTGGCTCCACTTTCTTTATATTCAAACGAATTGCATTTATAAAGGGTCTAATTTTGAATAATTTATCATAATGTTCATGGTGTCTTGGAAGAGCCTTGAAATTATCATTTATATGTAGATATATCCTAAGTCTATCAAAACGATTACGAGACATTACATCCGCAATAGTATTACATCGGGTTGCTTGAGCCTAACACATTCGGTAACTGGGAACACGAACAATTCCACTCAGTACATGTATGTATCCCTAAGAATTGTTTTATTTCTTCTGGGGTCGTATTCAAAGAATTTTCAGTTTTCTGTGTTGAGTATAGATTCGTTCCATATGCTATATTTAAAATAATGCTATCATCAATAAACTGTTTGAAGTATTGAAGTGGACTGTAAACGCACTGTGGATGCTGAAATGAGCAGTTGCTTGCAGTATCTATTTCATTTATGTCTTGTTCTTTCCAAACTTGCTTCTTGTCTTTTTTTCCCTGATTTTGGCTTTTTCACACTATGCTGTAATTCATCATCTTCTAATGTGCCATGTTCTGTATCAAAGTCTTTTACGTCTTCTAATTGTTGCTGGCTTTTTTCATTGTCTGCTTCATCTGTTTCTGATTTTTCTTCAGTTTCAACTTCGTTCAGTTCTTCTAATTCCTCACCCTCTAGAATGCTTTTTAAAATTATTTCTGTATTCGTAGATTCAAGTAGGTATCGTGGATAAATATCGTTGTTTTCTAAAGATCTCTCTTGTTCCTCATCAGAAATACCTTCTTCGGCATCAGAATCTTTAAGAAGGGTAATAATTTCTTCATCTGTACAGGGTACGTATTTGAAACGACCTTCACCGATCTGCTTGAGCGATGAAAACTATATTTTATGAAATAAAATATGTTAAGAAAAGTGTCGGTGATGGGTTGCCTAAAGAAATATGTTCAAGGCTATGTTTAATTAAAAATTCAATAATTAATAAATCTTCACACGCATAAAGTTTTCAAATTTAAACCCTGGCAACCGGGATTCTTAAACCGTTTTTCGCAGGCAACCTTATATCATCGCGTTCGCAACAAAATTATCTTTATTTTGATATAAAATTTATTACTCAAGTAGATCAGTGAAGGTACTACTTTCGATTCACCTGTTTAAACTTGGCAACCCAATAGTTCTGAAGAGAAAAAGGTAGGCAACCTAACGTTGGCATATTTTATAGGATTCATACTTTCGATTGGCATTTAATTTTTTGCCCAAGCAAGTCGGGAAGTAATAAAAAAATTAATTATTGAATTTTTAATTAAACATAGCCTTGAACATATTTCTTTAGGCAACCCATCACCGACACTTTTTTTAACATATTTTATTTCATAAAATATACTTTTCATAGCTCAAGCAGATCGGTGAAGGTCGTTTCAATTACGTATTTTAGACTATCAGTTTTTCCAAGGAAATCTTTTCATTTCTTCTCGAAGACATCTGCGAAATATATGCAAAAATTCCAAATTACAGGAATTATTTAAATTAGAAATACATTAAATTCATACTTTATATGTCCAATGATTGCAATTGTAATTATCACTTAGTGGCCAATAATTCCATATATATATATATATATTTATTTATTGTAAACCTGGCCATAACACACCTTTTTCTACAAGCTCAATTTCACAGCACAAAACAGACTTGTCACAAGCTGAATCGCTTCAGTATTTCAACCGTCAGAATCGTCGTGCACTGAATAGTCCCGCAATTCCAGCGAAAACTAACGCCCTCTAGTAATTAAAACATTAAAAAATACATCTATTTAAGGAACCTGCAACAGTAAAAATTAAGAAACTTTAATATGATTTCAAATGAACTCATTTGACTAGAAAGGGTTAATAGAACTAAATATTAGTACCAAGCTAAAATATTGAATTTGTAGCATAAAGAAATGTAACTTTCTTTTGTGATTCCACAAGAAAGTGTTCTAGGTGTAGAATTTTCCATCTATTGCTTTTTCGTAATTTTACTTACCAAAAAGCTTAATTCAACTGCTACATCTATTTGTATTTTAGAGTTTACTTTCCTTTTTCAACTCGTACTTGAGTAATGTTTGATAAATACGGGCGAAATTCGTGCTTTTTTAATTTTTTGATAAGAGGTCCAATCTTTCATATTATAAACATCTGTAATATTCATTTGGCATACATCGACTTGAAGTAAGTTTTTATTTTGCACTGCAATTACGAAATTTGCGAAGTTATATATTTTCTTTTCCTTCCTGAAAAGTTCAACTTGGTGATGAAACTGTGTTTGCCTGATTAAAAATTGCCAATACTACTAACGATAAAGTAAATGTCTGATAGGTACATACACATACTAATATCTAAAATGGTTAACATATATTGAACCAAATGCATTGTTATCATATGAAGTGTGATCAAAAAATATGACAGCCTTCCGTAATATTTTTAACTCATATTACATTTCTTCCATAGTTTGTTATAACATTTAGATAAGATCAGCCCAAAAAAACATTCGCTCTAAAGCTGAATTTCGAATTTGCAGTAAAGCCAAATATAATTTTAACACAGATGATTCAAGATTTGGCTTTTGTCAAATTTACAGTGAAGAACCATTAATGTCATTTTAATATGAATCTTGGCTCGGTGACTAAACAAGTTGTAATGTGACCTTGCTTTACAATTTAATAATTCTTTTAAAAAACTAGAATCTCATTGGTCCTAAACCGACTAAGCTCAGTAGGTTGTCTTAGGTGTAGACAGAGAATTTATTAAACTGTATATTGAAACAAGTACTAAATTAAAGAAATAAGAACACTAAATAAGCGCCAGTGTCTTTCCTCGATATCTCCTAATCTATAATGCATACATAAAATTACAAAAGTACAAAGATTTTTAAGAAAAATATTTGAATTTTAATTAATGAAAATTTAGAACTTTTAATTAGAGCCAAACCTGACCTAAGGAAATCTTATGATAACAAAGCTAAATAGCAAAATAAAATAAAAGAAAAAACCATATTTATAAAGTTACTTGAACTTAAAGAGAAAACAAAATTGTAATACTGGAAAGCTTCGGACACAAACTGAAATATAAAAAACCTCACCAGCAACTTCGTCAAGTAGTACAGATCTGTCTGTCTGCAGAAGCTTAAAAAACACTGTAAACCTGACAAGATTTCAGTTTAAGTCCGTGAACTAAAGTTTTTCTTTAGAAAGCAAATAAAACACGTACCTATAAGCTAAATTATAAGAGATCAAAAAAATTCTAAAATTTAATAAATGCTGAAGTAAAAAAAACCGAAATATTTTACCAAAAAAACAAAAAATTTTAGGCGAGTGATCTGGCATCAACAGCAACTCCTGAATTTGTTGTATCGGTATTAAACTTTAAGAAAATTATTTAAAGCATATATTTTTTAAAAATTAAGTTACACTTGAAGCCATGTTTTCTAGACTAGTAGAACTTGAAAAATGGTATCTACACTGGTCTTGACGGGGATACCCTCAAGAAACTGAACCAGACAAAATGTTTCCTCTGGAGAATAGGAAAGAGCAGCCATGAAGTAAAGCTCAAAAAACATATCTTCAAGGAAAACTGCGGCTTCGAAAAAAAAGTGGACACGAAGAAACAACAATCAGTTCGATGAAATCGAGAAATAGAAAAGAACTTACCACTAATTATAGGGTTTTACACTTAAGGGCCCGAGTCAACACACCATCAGCGCAAAGCGATCTCCGGTAGTGTACGGTCTGCTTTAGCAAAACAGTTCCCCGCTCCGTACCCAAGAAAACCTAAGATCTGCTTTAAAAAAAAATTTCTATCAACTGTCAGAGAAATTGCCGGAACATTTAAAATACAGGGTAGTGTAGATTCTCATTGTGACGAATCAGACAGAGAACCACCATTAATTAAAAAAGCAAGACTTCAAAAACCAGAGCAAACTTTAAATCCAGAATGGCAAAAACAAGAAATCTTATTTAGCAATTTATCACAATCGAAAGAGACAGAAGCACTAGATAAAATAAAACTTATTTTTGTTGATAAAACTCCCTTAGAAATTTTTGAAATGTTTTGGGATGAGGAGGTGCTTGCACTCTTTATTAATTTTTCTATAAAATATGCGTAGGATGAAAATTATCAAAATTTTACGCTTACCACAGACGAGTTCAAAAGGTTTTTCGGAAAGCTAATTTTATCTAGGTATCATATATTCATCCACATTAAACTACACTGGAGTAAGGACGACGAAAAAGGCATCCCACTTATCAGATAGTAGATGAGTCGTAACAGATTCAAAACCGTCAAACAGAACATTTACTTTAGCAACAATTCAAATTTAGATAAATTAGACAAATTTAAAAAATACAGCCACTATTTGATATTATAAATATGCGCAGCCAGCAGTTCAGCATTTTTTCTCATAATCTTACCATAGTACCCTATTTTGGCAGGCACTCTTGCGAAATGTTGATTAAAGGTAAGCCAGTCAGATTTGGCTTTAAGATGTGGTGTTTATGTTATATCCGATGGATACCTCTATAGCATACTTCCTTATTCAGGTGCATCTGAACAAAAGAGTGTTTTGGGGCTAGGTTGTCAGGTTGTGACGAATCTTCTGCAAGCAGCGGAGACAACATCAAATCATCGTATTTTTTTGATAACCTTTTTTTTTAATACAAGTTGTTTACAGGACTACAAAAGAAAGGCTATTTTGCAACCGGAACGATAAGAAAAAACAGAACCGAAAAATGTCCACTTGATTCTGCCAAAGTACTCATTAAACGTGAAAGAGGAGCGTTTGATTTCAGATGAAATTCGTTTTATTAATTCAGGCCATTTAATTATTCGAAACTGGAAAAATGCAAATGCCATCAATGAGACTTTTTTATTGAGAATATAAGAAGTTTTAACGAGGATCTCCACCCCCTCACAATCGGGTTTACATTCGTTTGTAAGTTTTGATCGAGTAGGAGTGAACAATTGCCTTAAACAAGACCTGAAATTGGTGCTTGCCGGACTTGCGCACATTGCGCCACCACTGGTATTCGACCAGTTAGTCCGCAAACGGGTTGGCAAAAACATGGTGGATTTTGTGTCACACCTTGGCCGGATGCCATGACGCTTCAATACGATGTGTATGAGTTCCATCACGAGATGAAAGATAAGAGAAAGTAGCAAATAACTGTGCAATTAAATAGGTAATACCGACAAACTTGAATATCTTGCCTTTGTCGCTGTGGTTGATGGTCGAGTAGATAAAACCCATTTCCTCGAGGCCGTTGTGAGGCTTCCAACAATCTAAGAGAAACTATTAATTGCTTAATACAATACAATAATAAAATATCTATGTGCAGGATGCTGCTGTGTGCCAAGTGGTCACAAATTATTGGCCGCAAGGCTCCTTTCTTCCGCTTGTTGTCTGGCCAGACAACAAGCCTAAAATCCTCACGACAAAAGAAGAATTGGTGCGATTTAAACATAATATAACAACTAGAGCTTGTATTATATGCAAAATGCGCCTCGTTATCTTCTGATATACCTCTTCAGAATGTTGCAATCTCCCATTGTATTGTCTTCTGGGGCTTTTCGAGACACAACAAAAAATAAAATGGAAGATTTCAATAATTTGAAGAAATACATCAAAAGATAAAGAGGCGCATTTTGCCTATAATACAAGCTCTAGTAAAAACTGATCTGCCTTGGGCAGTAATGCCCAACACCCGATGGCCCTCGACGCGTTTGCCGCGATTATATTTTCGGGTTCCAAACTTTGATTCGTCAATTTGGACGAGATGCCCTAACCCTCATGCAAGAGGTGGTCGTCAATTACGATTTCTTGGGCATTTTATAAAAAAACACGATTAAAATGTTAATTAGTCCAAACATATGCTTACCAATCGGCGACAGTTCAACTACGCTGCAAATCGTCGAAGCATACCTCACGTTTTGCAACATTGTAGCTATCGCAAGCTCCCCAAGAATACAAAAAACTATAATAAAAATCATTAGTTGCAATACTAAATAATAAGTAATCAATTATCCCATGCCTGTGGCCAACGGAAGATTCATGTTCTCAAAGAACGTGCCCGGATAGACAGCTTTTTCTTTGCCGCAGCTCTTGCTGCGGTACTTTGGCGTAAATCTTAAAAGGCGTTTTGTGGCGAACGCACAGCAGGCTCAAAATTAGGCTGTAAACAAAGTGATTAGAGCAGTTTAAATCATTATTATTACTTACTTGACACCATGTCACGGTATCCTTTAACGATCTGTTAGCGTTGGAAATGTTGGCCCGGTTCAGTTCCTAAATCGAAATTTTGCCCATCTGAAACGATAAAATATAATTAGTCAATTGAAGTTAAATACGTAATGAATTAATTACTCGAATTCGATCAAATAACTCACAAAATAAAAGTGGAAAAAATGTGCCTGCCCTCGTCAGAAGCTCGTTGATGACTGAGCGACTAGCGAACGAGATCGAGAACGCGCATGTCAATGACGTCATTGCTTTGCCCTAGACTCCCATGTTAATCCACGTGGAAATTTAAAAGTGCTGGTGTCGTAATATTAAGTCAATGAGTGAAAACCTGGTTTTAGAGAAATGGTCATAACTTTTGAATCATTCATTTCCGTCATCTGGAACCGGTAACATTGTAATCCTCTTGTCAAACCTAATCAATTAACACCCCTCATGACCCCCTCCTCAAAATGCCTATATACGAATCTTTAGCCATCAGCTGTGCCTGTGATGAGGAGAAATTCTTTTCTATCAACTAAAATCACCTCCAGTTTGGCGATTTTAATTTCTTTTTAAGTAGCAGATGGCAAGTCATCTTGAACAGCTTTCATAATTAATCCACCTACTTTTTCTTCAGTCAAACGAAATGTAAAGTCATGAATGAAGCCAATTTCAGCCATATTGCAGATGTGGCGGGCACCTGAGTAGCCAAAACCTTCAGAGTAGAATCCCAAAACTAATGCCTCTGTCAGTGGTAACTCATGTGCAAAAGAATCATCGTTTTTGATAGCACAATCACATCCACATGCTTCGCACTTTAGGTCCAAATTTATCCAGCTTCTATTGGAAATAAATAATCGCAATCTCTTGCAAATTTTGCTATGGTCTAAGGCTTTGCTGACCAAGGAGGTGAGAAAGGAAATATTGACTATGACACGTTGTTCCATCATCTTTCTGGGAAAACTCTCCCGGCTGTTTACGGTTTTGTTTTTGTTGAAATATAATTCATCACGTCAAAAAAAGAAGTCTGTCATAATTTTATCACAGTTTTTGTATTTTCAGTATTTTGCTCACACTTTTATTTTACTTTCAATTATACTCTGTATAATAAGAGGTTTGTGAATGTGTTTTATTAAAACCTCATTAGGTTATGGACACCGGCAATTAAAAGTGCGTAAAACAGAAAGTGTTAGAAACAAGTTGTGCGTTTCGTGTGTGACAACATGCAACGTGTTGTTGAGGTTGACTTGAATTCTGAAAAACTGTTTCTGATAAACTTTGATAAAAAAAAAGAAATATGGTAGGAGTTGACAAAGTTGTCACTGAAAAGTTGTCGGGTGTGTCTAATTGGGCCAAATGAAAAATATTGATTAGTTTGCTTATAAAAAAGCATAATCTCATTAATAATGTCAATGGTGATCGAGACAAACCTGTAGTGCCTGCAGCTGGGGCATCAGATGCTACCTATTTAACTGATTTAAAGAAATGGAAATCCGATGATGCTGAGGCTATGCTGTGTATAATGACGACTCTCGACGAAAAGACATCAACTTCAGGTTTCGAGCAAAGCAGTAAACAACGGTTAGACCGGTTGTTGGAAGAATTTTTTAGATGGGACCGCGACGCAACTGAGGATATTGTTAATTATGTTGCAAAATTGCAAAAACATTTTTCTGAACTTAATTCAGCTTTAAAGATGCAAAAGGAAATGAATTAAGTGACAGAATCTTGATAGCACGAATTTTGTCTACTCTAAGACCACACTTCAGAGAGTTCAGAAATGTGTGGAAGGCTATGCCCAGTTCGGATCGCCCCTCAGGAATTAGGAGAAAAACTGAGAACTGTTGAGCAACGTGATAAAGTAGAAGTGCAAAAGGCAGCTTTTGTCACAAACTCAGAACAAACTTAAACAACTGCTTGTTAATGGCGATATAAAACAAAAGCGAAGTTTGAAGAGCATTAAAAACGTCAAGTGTTTTCGTTGTAAAAAAGAAGATATCTATCCTCTGCTTGACAAGACAAGGTTGGTGAAAAGTTGTATGAAAATGTGTCCAAGCAGAAATACAGTGCTGTGCTGTGACAACTGAAGCAAATTAGTGTCACGTGAGACAACAAAAGTTGCTCGTGAGAATGGAAGTGAAGTTGTAGCTGGCGCTCCTTACTGCTCCGAACAGAATGGGTCTGTAGAGAGGGAAAATAGAACAATAGTTGAGTCTGCGCGCTTTACGTTGCAAAGTTGTAACCTGCCAAAGCTTTTGTTGGGAGAGGCATGTAACACTTATTAAATGTGTCTGGGCCTAGTCGCGAGAAAAATAAATCACCATTGAAAGTTTGGACAGGTGAGACAGTCAGAGATTTGAAACACCTAAAAGTGTTTGGAACTGAATGCTTTGTGTATGAACAAACACAGAAACGTAAAAAATGGGATACAAAAAGTATTCCAGGCATTCTAGTTGGTTATCATGGTCTTAGGGATGGCTGTAGGGTCTATGTTCCTAGTAAGAGAAGAACCTGTATAACTCATGATGTAGTGTTTAAGAAAGATAGAGCAGTGGCTGAACACAAATTGACAGCCAAAGAGGTCTCTTGCTTTGAGATACATGGCGAAGAAGAAAGCAGAGCCTGAAGAAAACCCCAATCCACCTATGGAAGATAATGACATAAGACGCAGTAATAGAGTTAAGAAGCTCCCGTCTTATTTAAATGATTATGTTCTTCTGGCAGAAGGTGATTTAACAAGATTTGAAATCTGACGAGGTTGACTTGTGGCGGAAAGCCATGCAGGGTGAAATTATTTCCCTGGCTGCGTCAAATACATGGATACTTGTCGATCCTCCTCAAGGCAAGAAAATAATTTCAAACCGTTGGGTTTTATAAGCTAAACTAGACACAAATGAAGAAATTCCCAGATATAAAGCAAGGCTGGTGAATAGGGGCCACATTCAACAAAATGGTATAGACTTCGATCAAACGTTCAGTCCGGTTGCTAGGTTTGAAACTGTGGGTACTCTACTAGCAGTTACCGCTGCAGAATCATATGACCTGGCGCAATTTGATATTCAGACTGCTTTTTTGTATGGTGAATTTGAAGATGAAGTTTATATGCAACAACCTGAATGTTTTCTTGATGGAACAAAACGCGTTTGTAAATTGAATAGGAGTCTGTACGAGCTTAAACAAGAGATTTGTTGAACATATAAAAAAGTTGGAATTTTGCGTTAAGTCAAGCAGGTTCTTGTCTCTTTATTAAAGATTTTGACAAACGCAAGCTGATGGTTGCGGTCTATGTTGATGATGGAATTATAATTGGAGACGGAAAGGATGTTCAAAAATTCTTAGAAAAGCTAACACTGGAATTTAAAATAACAATTGGGACTTTAGAAAGCTTCTTGGGAATGCAAATCAAGAATTGTGATGATGGAATCTATGTATAGCAGAAAGCTTACATGAATCCATTATTGAAAAAGTTCAATATAAATGATGCTAAGTTCGTGTCTACTCCATGTGAGAAGAAAAGTACTTTTGATTGTGATGATCCATCTCACTATGAGAAAGTGCCTTATAAAGACGCTTTGGGAGTTTACTTTTTCTAGCCATGTCAATACGCTCGGATATCTCATATGCCGTCAGTACTGTTTCTGAAGTGTTGGATTGTCCGAAACAGTCAGACTCTGTAGCCGTGAAATCTATACTGAAATATTTGGCCGGAACATGTCAGCATGGTCTTTTCTACAAGAAAGATTTCCAGTTAAAACTGACTTGTTATAGTGATGTGGACTTTGTAAATGATAACAAGATGTGTCGTTTCAGAACAGGGATTGCAACTACCTTAGGAGGAGGTGCAATCACTTGGGTGAGCCGAAAGCAACAAACAACTGCTCTAAGCACAACAGAAGCTGAATACATTGCCGCAAGTGAGACTGCTTAAGAGCTGGTATAGTTGAGTCACTTATTGAGAGAAGCTGGCAATCTGAAAGAAGTCTCAAAACTTCTAGTGGATAATGCAAGCAATTATAAAAAATCCGGAGTTCCACAGGCAAACCAAACATATCAAAGTACGCTACCACTTTGGACGGCAAACACTACAAGAAACAACCTTTGCTATTGACTACGTCAGAAGCCAGGATCCGTTGGCAGATGTCCTAACCAAGCCATTAAGTGCAGGACCTTTTCAGAACAACAAACAGTCTCTTATGGGGATTCTGAGTTTCCGGGGGAGTCAAAAAAAAAGAAGTTTGTCATAATTTTATCAATACTGTCAGTTTTTGCATTTTCAGTATAAAAGTTCACACTTTTATTTTATTTTCAATTATACTCTGTATAATAAGAGGTTTGTGAATGTGTTTCAATAAAACCTCATTCGTTTTTTCTCTTCTTTTTCCTGTGACGTTTTCGTCTCTGCTTCTTTTAGTCATCTAACCAGCACTTTTACCCGCTGGGTGAGGCAAGACTTCAACAACTTGTAGAAAAGTGGTAGGGCCAACAGTAAAAGTCACGGTTGTTCCAGGTGTTCCGCGTAGCTGCAAAACGTGGAGTTTTTGTAACAACTTTTGAACTGTCTAGAATGAACTCATCTCCCATGCGCTTTGATGACTTGGTTTGACCAATAAGTGTTCGAACTTATTAGAAATTAAACCGTCATGCCATATTGTCCTAACTGATTTTGCGTAGAACAAACCTGATGAAGACAATTTTGGCTCACTTCATCGGAGGTATTCAAGTCGTAGAAGTCATTTCCTGCAAATTCTTTTACTCTGTCCAAATTCAAAGCAATCTTCTTTTTTCCATTTGAACCGCCAAGCTCCCTTTTACTTTTGCCAAGTTTACCGATGCAGCAGAGTTGATACTTCGCTGTAGTTACATACAGGTTGATTTGAATAGATGAAAGTGGCGCTGATTTGTCAAAAGAAAAAAGGAACGATTGTCAAAACAAAAATAAAAATATGTGGGAGCAATGAAAATTGTTTTACGATGTTGTCTCTAGGTAACGGCGACTTTTGTTTAATTCTTCAAAAAATTCACGTTGTTTCCAATCTTCCTCCATCATGAAATTTCATTGTTGCTTCTATATAAGTTTTTGAGTCTACAGTAAGAAATCCGTAATGGGGTAAGATTGGGAATCCCCCTAACTTTGGCTTCAAAGTTGAGAGAGTGGTCACTGTTTTAAAAATTTCTTTAATTTTTCCTAAGCTTCTTGTGAATTCTTTCATGTTGTGTAGTGCACGCTTTAAGGAACCCCAAACTCTTAATAATATCATCTTATTCAATCGTGATACAAAAACTCATTATTTAAACTCTGCAGAGTAAAGAGTTCATTTTGACACATTAAAATATTTAGTTGGTAGGCATTATATGATACTGGTTTTGTAAGGTAATCAAAGAAACTTCTCAAATAACTAAAAGTAATGTTCTAGTACATGTAACATAAACCGCTTTCTAGCAGTTTATATATCTGTACTTACAACAGGAATATGACATTTTTATTTTTTATTTCGTTTCCTTAGACTTCTAGTTAGTTATAGTATAGTATGATTTTTCATTATTTTGATAGTTTGTCAATTAACAGCCTATCATTGTATATTTTAAACGCTTAACATGTTTAGTAGGTGTTGTAAAATAGTACACGCTCTGCATGGTTATTATTGTATTAACATATGCAGTTCTTCCTTTGCCGCTATCAAGTAACAGACTTTCTTTTTCGGAAGTAGAATTTTTACGTAATTGTTGTAAGCCGAATTTAAGAGTTTCACAACTAGGTGCTTAATGACAATAATTGTCAGAAAATTAATAAATGCTAACAAACAACTTTAAAATACTTTACAAAAGTAATAAATTTTGTAGTATTACCAGTTTTTAGCTCAATAATTTTTTTTACATTAATTATGCAATATTTAAATGTTTATATTACACACAATGTTAAATTCCTTGATACCTGCCACTATTTGTACAATTCTAATTGGCCTTTCGATTTCGATATCCAATCAAGGAAACTGATTTTAATAAAAAGGGGTTCTTAGGGGGAAGGTTATGTGTGCGCGAAAAACCGGTAACGGTCTCAACTTGTTACTACATTACATTTAATAAAATATTCAGGAAACTATCCGCGTTCACTTTAAATTTCAAGTTTAACTAAAGCGGCAATTAAAATTTAAATAATTTCTGTTTATTGGTTAATAAACGCAAAATGAAGAATGCAGAATGCGAAAAGAATCAGAACGTAAAGGTGTTTGTTTTAGAGGCCTGCCTTTCGTAAGGATCGTAAAATTAGCGGAGCATCAAGTGCAATATGTGTGATGGAATAGTTTATATTAAAAACTAAATCGGGCATTAAGAAAATTATTCTTTCCTTAGTGTTTTGAAATTTACTTGCAAACTTGCAGGTGGCTAGACGTGTTTTATTTCTATTTTATTCATTCAGATTAATTCACACACCCACAGTGCAAATTTAAAGTTTAGTAACATTTATAAGTAAAGAGAAAATCGCTTTGAACTTCTGTTAAATTCCATAACAAGGCTACCCGTAGACCATGACGTGTAAATATCAACCACAAAAGCATTTTGTTAGGGTTATCATTTAATTTACGCATTTCTCTGTGGCTTGTTTGGACATTTGCGAGAAACAAATTGTGTGACTCTAAATTAACAATAAATTCTTATGCAACTATTTGGTATCAAACTTGTAAAATGTTCTATAATTTAAATTGTTTAAAAGCAACCACTTTTTATTCTAAAAATTGTGTTACCTTTCAACTGTATTCCCAATAGAGTAAATCCAGATTTTCCTATCACATACTATTGAGAAATAGATTTAGGATGTCTATTAGAAAAAGGCTCGTACAACTCCTTTAAGTTTTATAAATGCATGTCGATGGATAATTCAAAGACAGCTTTCTCTAGCTAACTAATTATAAACTCAAAATGCGTCTTGTATTTGAATTATTTTTATTTAAAAGCTGTAACAGTCTGTATATTATCGCACTATTGCAAATAATTCTATCAAGGCATGCATTTGGTTTTTAACGGTTACACCGTTCCAGTAGCTTCTTAAACGCGCAATATTATTAATTCGTTGTTTTGTTACTATTTAATTACTTATTAGTAACAATGTCGTCGTGAGAAACATCCTCGTAACTGGAAAAATGACAAAAATTGAGATTTTTGTACCTACAGTATTATACAATCTTTTTTAAGATAAAATCCCGTAACTCACTTGTACTAATTGTAAGATATAACACCGCATTCCTGACAGTAGCGGTGTTGTAACTAAGCATTCCAAAAATGCAAAAGTGCTAGACGACTATATAGACGTATTGTAAGAGGACTTCCAACCCGCAGGTTCAAAAGTTTTCTTACTGCGTGCATATACAATAGTCTATTGGAAACTGTAAAACCAATCCAAACTTCAATAAAATTAAACAAGATATACCCAAATGATGATCTCTATCTGCTTGTAATAAAAACGAGGAATCACTTCCCAATGGTGCATCAAGCCGCTGCAGAATAACCCTACCATTTAAATACTCGCTACTCTCTTTAGATTTATCACAGGAAGAGTAGTTTCCATGACTCTTGGAAGATTATACTTATAAGCTTTGGCAGGTGCATTACAAATGAAATTCCCAGTAAACACAGGTGTGACATTAATTTAACAGGTACATACCAACGAAAGAACGAGCATTACATCTCTCGATTACATCTTATCGATGTAGCTGGTACGTCAATACTATGACATCGCAAAGGAGTAATCAAGTCACATCGCCAGCGCGTAATTTCAATCACATCAGGTAGAAATCAGGTATAAAGTGTAGCTGGGACGTCAAGACTACGACATCGCAAAGGGTTATCCAAACTACGTCGGCAGCGCGTAATTTCAAATACATCAGGTAAACGACAATGCTATGACATTGCAAAGCCGTATTTGCAATCACATCTGGTAGATGTAGGGTATACGCTGTATTTGTTACATACTTCTGCATAAACTTATATGATAAATGTTAATGACGTAACAATAATGCTTCTTTTACATATACTTGATTTATATTTAGAAGATCTTAACTATTTAGAACACTGGTTGCCCAACTGACGTTACGTTTTCAAATCTTTATGCGCTAATTCTTGGTAAATAATCTTCTTATATACATATATCTGAAATAATTATATTTTTATATTCTACATTCAATTTTTTCATAATGACGTTTCTTATAAAGTTATAATTTCATAAGAAAATTATACTGACATCTGTCAAAATTTATTGTAGAATATAACTTTAGACATAACTAAAATTCCACAGCAACCGCGATCCAGGCTTTTTAAAGTTCTTTTCTTCAGAAATACTCACTTACAAAAATACTAATCTAAAGTCATTTTTAATTTTTGCAATTAAATCTCTTATGCTTTTTCCTACATGTTTAAGGCATAAAATAATATAGATGATATTAAAATAGTGTTGAATTCTAACATATAAATTAAGTCTTAAAAATAGTGATAAACAAAATTAACATAAAAATAACTTCTTATTTCCATAATTTTTTGGGCAATTTCGATCTTTAAAATTTTACTTGATTTTGCTGTATGGCCAAAACCACAGCAATATTTATGTAACTATAGTATTTTCTATATAAAAATCACACAGTGAAATGGATCTTTTACAGATTGTGCCCCGCACAAAAGCACCTTACCAGGTAGGGACCATTCCAAGATAATAAATAATAATAAATTTTTATACAATGCACTTATTCTGAAGTGAAACTTTACTACATAATATATTGAACGACTTATAAACAAGCAGTAAAGCGGTAAAAATCAATATTTCCTTATTTAAGTCAGGTATGAAGAATTCAAATAATAGTGAATAATATCCCGTTATTTTAAAGTTTGCTTGATTTACCTGTCAATGTGAAAGGGGTTTCAAACGAAATTTATGACTTCCTTCTTAGACGTTTTTAGGAAAATTTTGTGTTTACTTTACAAATGAGAAAGAGAGGGACATGGTCCTTTCTAAGAATGTAATAAAAGTATTTAGCCCGTCTGCATCTAAACAGTAAATTCTTCAAAGAACACCACTGATTTGGTTCCCTGCCTTCGTTCGGTTTTAGTAAATTCATTCCACAGTGCTCCGCAGTTTTTGCGCAAATTTGTCTGGTTTAGTGTCGTTAATAGGTAAGTTTAAATTAGTAATATGTAGTATTTGTACTGATTCTTGTATTTTTAAGGATAACAATTTACTGTAAGCAAAATGTCTAACAGAATAAAGTAAAAACCGTTTAGTACTTTATCAACTAGACAAAAGTACCGTAGATTAGGGCAGTCCAAAAATATTATGAAAGCGAAACATAAATTACAATTATTCAATAACAAAAATGACAACCATAATAAAATCTTTGACAAAATTGAAAACAATACTACTATGAAAGAAATAATAGCATCAATGACAATAATAGCAACACAAGTAGTTTTAACGATACTAAAATTTTAAATTCTGACATTACAATTAATCAATCAATCAAAGATCAGAGGTAGAGCAAATGCTGCCAATAGATACAAAAGAAAGTTTTGGAGAATTAGAAAATTAAATAAAGAACATGCGGATTTGTTTGTTACACATAATTATTTTTGTTCATTCGTTTTCTTCTTTTTCTAGAAACTCTTTTTATGCAAGATCGGTGGAGTTGGCTATAAAAGCAAGATCTCCGGAATTTAAGAAATGTTCTGACCAACGAATTTGCTGTTAATCGTGGTTATTCGTGATTGCGTCAACGTGGGAATCTCCAAATGGCTGGAACCAAGACGATGAATGTCAGACAAAGGTATTCTTTTTATCGTAATATTTATAGCTCGCATATATAAATTGTTTTGTTTTTCAGAAATTGAGCAATGTTGTTCCGAGAAACTACCCCATGCTGCACAGAGATTAAAAAGGGACGAGGAGACAACAACGAATTAATGTGTTTTGTAATTGTTTTGTATTTTTTCTTTTTTAAAAAAATTTAATAAAACTTTTATTCCAAGTATTACTTTTAATGCATTTTCCTTAAAGAATAAAGTACTGTGTAATATCATTCAAATTAGTTATGTTACTAGGTTATTCATTTTGCAATGTATGTCCTTGATCTTTTCTTAACTTTAGTTCCAAATTTTTACTTTTGTTTAAAAACGGAATGGCAGTATTCCTAAACTACAGGTCTATTTGATAACAAATTTGAATGATTTAAGAGATTTTGAAATTTCTGTACCACCTAGATTAAGGCCTAGTCTTTCCACCTCCTTATAAATTTATCGGTCAGATAACTTGAGACTTTTCTTACTTGAGCAAGGTCAATATGTTGTATTAACTTTTGACTAATTTATTTTGGTCTTTCTGCAACCTCTATAGACTAGAATAAATTGGTCGGAAGCTTGGAAAAATGTTTTGGCTTACGTGGACGATAAATTTCTAAGGAGGTAGAAAGACCAGACATTAATTAATTAATGGGGCATACTCTTTATTACGTGTTAACAATGTTACAATGTAGACGTAACGAATACGTAATTTAGCATATTACATAGTCTTTTAAAATTAAACGAAACAGGTACATCGAAACGTAGACATTAGAGCGATGTATTCACGTAAAATTATGACGATGTACCAACAAGCATATACCTAATCTGAAGCACGATGGATGTCGTCAGCATGTAACAATCGGTACGTAATCGCGATGTACTGCAACTCGTACTGTGTTTCTGACATTACGCGTTATACATAATGCACATGTGCGCAGTGTGCTATGTAACATTAAACAAGTTCGTACACAGATAAACTCGCACTGATATCGCTACGATATAATTGTGTTTGCTGGGATTATTTTATACGATTAATTGGATAATCGATTAATCAAAACAATCGAAATAATTGCTTATTTGAAAAAATAACTCAAAATGATAAAATAATAATTGACTAATCGTTAAGTTACTACCTAATTATTATGCAGACAGTCGACTATCAAATAATCAACTACTATGAGCTTCGTGAATCGTAACGTGCCATCAGAAAGAAACCCAATGCGTAACCTGTAAAGTAAAAAACTAACGGTAGAGCTCTGTTCGGGCAGGGCGTTTTAGTCGGACCTTTGCGGGGTTTGGTTCGAAGCTCGGGTTTGGGTAGGGCAGGGCCCCATTTTAAAAATTCATTAAGCTTTATGAGCCTACGTTGCGTCGGTCTAATCGAGCTGTTCAGTCCTGTCTGGCTGTATGGACCTGTCGCGCTTTTCCTTCTCGTCGAGCTTATTGGGTCTGTCTGGCTTTTTGGACCATTATTTTTGTACGGAAGTGGACTGAGATCTTTTTCTTACTAAGTCGAACAGGCTATTCTTGTACTGAACTGCATTGTAAAATTATTGTGCTGACTTGAACAGGCGTTATTTTCGAACTCACCCGGACAAGCATTACTTTCATACTGAACCAAAGAGGAGGATTTTCTTACTACATCAGATTGAGAACTTATTCTCACTGAGTCAGACGAGCATTATTTTTATACGGACTGAGACGGACATTATTTGTACTGTACCGCACGGGCCGAGTTCCTTGGTCGGGGCTTGGCACGGCCCTGCCGAAAGCTCGGTTTAGGTCAGGCTGGGCCTCAGTTTTTAAAGGCTTATAAGGCTTCCAGGGCCTGTCGGATCGTTTTGGCCTGTCGAATGGTTCAAGGATCCCAAAACTGTAGCACTTTCCGAACCTGTCGTGCTTCCGGGCCCTGCCGAGTCGTTCTGGCCAATCAAATAGTTTAGTGGTCTCAAGCTTGTCACGCTACTTGGACCTGTCGGGTATCGCGGTTCTGTCACGTATCCCGATCTTGTTGGGTATCTCGGCCCTGTCGTGTTTCCCGACCCTTTTGAGTCTCCCGGCCCTGTCGTGTCATTCGGTACTGTCAAATCGTTCAGCAGTCTCGGACCTGTCAGGCTTCCCGGCCTTTTGGGTCGTTCGGGCTTCTCCAGACGTTGAGGGGTCTCGGATCGTTTGAAGCTCTCGGGTTTTTTCTGTCGATCAAAGAGTTAGCAGGTTTTTTCACATTAAGTTTAAATGCAGGGCTTTAACTTACGACGATTAGCTATTTATTTTTTGTATTTGTCACACTGACAATTTAGAAATATTTATACAGTGTCCCATAATATACGTTTGATATATCACAAATGTAATTTGGCTCATTACAAGTCGAAAACAAACAACTGCCATTTTGGCTTTTCTCAATATTCACGGAGTTAGGGATATTTTTAGTTGTAGCTAGACTGAGTAGTACAAAACAAACGGAATATAATTTATCAAATTTGTTAATTGCGTTAATCAACTTGGGCCTGTAGGGACCATGGGTTGTCATCACCCTCTCCGGCAAAGGGGAGGACGCAGACCGAAGAGACCGTCTACACTTTAGTACCCGAAATCGGACAGTCTAGGTGGGAACGCTATTTCTGAAGTCTCCTTGCCATTGTTTTGTGTCAATCAAAACCAGTTGGATTTCATAGGCGTCCGTCAGAAGAAAGTGAGTTTTTACGAGTTATCAAAACCCATTTTGGGGTGTTTCTTTCTGTAGTGAGCCCGTGTACAACCAAAAAACATGTTTCTATCACCAGGGCCAATGCTAGCGAGGTTTCAAATTTAAACCGAGAAAAACTCATAGAACGAGAATGAGAAGAGCTAGAACGACGAAATTTGGCATGCGTGCTCAGGATAGAATTCAGTAGTTTTATGACAACGGAAAGAAAAATCATCAATTAGTTCTGCAACTGGAGTTATAAATTTGTAAATTACGATGTCCTGGATGATACTAAAATACAAACAATTGAATCAACTAAACAATTAGGGATACAGAAATCAAGAAATTGATTAACACGTTCACTGTCACAGTGGAATGTGATACCGAAGACCACACAAGCCACTGAGATTTGCAGTGTCCAGGAATGTGGATCCGCCGGCGCGGCGGCTTCATGAATTCATGATGGGTTAATTAAACAATTGATCTTGTGTGCCACGAGGACGCCGCTGGCGGCCTCATCATGTAACGTAATGTACTGCAATAAACTCTTCAGCGCAGAAAAAATATAAAAAAAATAAAACAATAAGGAAACACTACTGACTGCAGTGTTGTCACTTGAAAACCATGAAGGTTATTTATTTTTTGCCCGGGAAAGCCACCAACAATGTTTCAACGTTTCACCACAAAGCCACATAGAATAAGGAACCATTGAGAAACCATGCGAGCTGAGTGAACGAGTTAATCGGTTCATTCAGTAATTGCTCAATTTTTCAATAATTCAATTAAGACATAGAATAGCCGATTAACAGACGCAGACGTAAAAGAAACTTTAACTGATCAGAATCTAATTGTGACAGTTTAATGTCAATCCACAACACAAGCTCAGAACTCAGCTTATTGCAGTATTTTAATTTCTCCTCTTCCTATTTGTTTAGTTGCCTTTCGATGCTTTCATATTGAAAAGTGTCCGCTTGCTGCGCTTTACTAATTTCAATTTCTGCTGAATGATAAAGATATGGGATTTCTCAAGTTAGAAGAATGTTGCTTGTGTTTGCAAAGCAAAGTAAGGTACTATAAGCGTATAAATATAAAGTAAGCAAGGGTTAGATTTTCTCAAGGTTTCAAAACGGTTTGTCTCGTTTTGTGCGTTATACTTTGATTTGGATATGATTTCTGTCATGACTTTGGTTTTGGTTGGATTAATTTACTAAGATATGTTGGGGAACAGGATTTTATTCTTCTAACCTTTGAATCTCCAGAAGCGTTATAATAATTCATTAGAATATGAAGGACGTTTTACTTAAAATTTAAAGATCGGTATTATTTCTAGCGAAATAGGAAATCTAATAAATAAGCGGATAACAGAATTTAGTAGCTAAGTTTGTCTTAATAATTTTTGTTGTACACTGAGTGTAAAGGACTAGCTAATTTAGATAACTTATCAGCTACACACATGCATGTCGGTATTTTTGTCAAGGGGATATATAAAACATTAATAAAAGCTAAGATTACGTTGGCCTAAAATAAATTATAGGAGGGCTCTGCTTCAGATTTTTGGGGGAGAGGGAGGGTTTTCACTTTGACTTCAAACCAGTCGTAATGGGTGTTCCTCTCCAATTTGTTTTAAGACTCCTGACCTAGCCTTTGCTGAGCTAGGAGGATGCAATCGCTAATTCAGGGAAATGCATACGATCAATAGCAGAACTAGAAACTAGCACAAATATGGATTGTTGTACACACATTACTGTCGTGTCCCATTATAGGTATCAACCGACAGGGGCCTTTAAAAACAACAGAGCAAAGCTCTTTTGGGACAGACCAATAACTACCGACAGATCAATTTATAACAACAGACAGGATATTGTCGTATACATAGAATTAAGAGATTATATAGCTGTTCAAGAAATAGAAACATCAAAGAGGAATAAATACATTGGACCTAATCATAGAAGTAGCAAAGCTGTAGAAATTGAAGAAAGTAAAGATACTGCCAATCCACCTAGTGGAATACAGTACCTCATCCAATCTGTTATTTTAAACAGCTGTGTGTGCACGACATATAGGCAACATGCATATACAAGGGGGTAACATTGCAGAAGTTGAGATCTTTTATTTCTTTAATACTTCTTTGTTGCTTTTTTGGGCTAGTAATAATAAGCAGCAAGATATTGAGTAGACACTGATGGCCAATCATTCTTCTGTAGCTGTAAACATCTTTTTTCTTTGTTTGTTTGCGGCGAGGAAAAATGCTCATGCACACTCCGTCTTCGGTATGGTAGGTTATACTCTTTTTTGCATAGTCGCTCATTCTTTTTTTTCCCTCTCCTTTTCCTTAATCATGCTTGCGATATACTGCTCAATTTCTTTCCACGTTTCTTCTTTTTCCAACATCAAGGTCACTATGTTTTGTACTAAAATTAGCCTCGCTATTCTGGTTTTTAATTGATGTTTATAAGGTCTCTATCTTTGGCATTCAAAACATGTATGCTCGGGGTATCGATCTGTTCACAGTACCGGCATTTTTCATCGTTTATAATCCTGAAGCGTTTCAAGTAACTTTTGAAGCAGCCATGTCCAGATAAAAATTGCGTGAGGTAGTAGTTAATGGTCCCGTGCTTCCTGTTTATCCAGCTTTCTGTATTGGGGATTAATCTTTTAGTCCAGTTTGCTGTTCCTGTATTTTCCCGTTCTTCCCTCTTTGCGGCCCTAACTTTGCCGTAAGTCTTGACCCTTTCTTCGATCATTAACTTAATAGGAGCTATTCCGGCTATGACTATTGCCGCCTCCGTTGAAACGATGCGGTATGCACTGCATACCCTTATTGTCGCCCGCCTTTGTAGGCTTTTTAGTTTTTTTTTGTTTGGGTTTTCGTTAAATTTGTAGCCTATGCTGGTACTGCATACAGCAGTATCGAGCGTGTTACTCCTCCTAAATCTTCCTTTTCTCCGCGTTAAGTTCTTTTCTATTCGGCATGATTCTGCTTAGGGCCTTTACTGTTTTTCGTTTTTATTGCAATTTCTGCTATGTGCTTATTCATGTTCATATTGCGGCTAATCAAGACCCTCAGATATTTGGCGCTGCTTTTGCTAATTATTGTTGTACCCTCCATTTTTAGGCTTAGTCTTTTCAACCTGTACTTTCTATATAGGATGACCAACTCCGTTTTTTCTGTGGCCAGTTCTAGCCCTTTTTGTTTTATTGCTGCCGTTATGTTTTTGAGTGCTAGTTGTACTTTGATGCAAACCCGATTATTTCTATTCCTTCAGGTACTTTAGTTTTCAGTAGGCTAGCATGTAGGAGGTTGGGCTTAACACGGACCCTTGTGGAACTCCGCTAGTGACTTTGATGTTTTTCCCTTCATAGACAGTCTCTTTGTCGTGGAGGTAGCTTCCAATTACCCTTCTTAGATAGGGGCTTACACCATAACTGCGTAGGGCATCTATTATTATGCCATTAGATGCATTTTGGATGTCGAGGTTGGCCAGTATGGTTAAGTCCCTATTTTGATAGGTTTTTTTCTTTACATTTTCTACCGCCTCGAATACCTTTCTTATAGCCTCTACGGTTGACTTTCCTTTTCTGAACCCGCATTGGTTACTTGAGAGGTTTTCCGGTTTTTTTTTCTTAACCTTTCTGCGCTCGAAGGTTTTAGCTATATTGTCTTTCAGGCATATTGGCCTGCATGTGGGTTCTGGATTTTCGGGTTTTTTTTTGATTTTTCTAGTAGGATCAGTCTTAACGTTTTCCATTGTACTAGAAATCTTCCTTCTCTCGGTAGTGAACTCATAAGTTCGGCGAATTTTTTGGGGATTCCCGTTATGGCCGCCTTGATTAATTCCGGTCTGGTTCGTTAAGTTCGTGGTCCTCTATTGTCCATTATTTATTGTATAGGTAGGGAATAATTCGTCTATAACCTTTTGGGATGTCTCATCATTTATCTTGGCTTTTAGCGTCATTTTAAGTTTCTTGGTGATTATTTTGTAGCCCAGCTCCCAAATATCCCTATTGAGATCTTTACAGACTTCTTGCTATACCTTCTCCTTGGCTCTTATTGTTTCTAATTTGAGGATGTCCTTTTTTACTCTAGATTCTTTCCTTATTTTGACCCCGATTTCTTCTTGTCTATCTCTTCTTTTGTTGTATCTTGTGGTTTTCCTCCTTGAGTTCTACACAAGCAAAGCCTTTTTGTTGCTCGTTGTAGTCAAGGACTTCTATGTTTTTGTTTAAGATCTTAATTGCTGCATCTACTTTTGTGTCCTTAAACCATTGCCCTCCATCTATTTCTTTTTTATTTGGCTCTGCAGTTGTAATTATGTCCACCCGGTTTTCCTGGGCATGTTTGTGGAGCATGTTCCATGCTGCCTTTCCCCTATCTACCTGTAAGACTTCCATTTTGGTTATTAATTCCTGTTGGCTGCCCCCTTAGTCCTCTTCAGATCGTTTAATAGTTTTTTGTTAATTGGGCACACCATCTCGCTTGCCGCGTGTCCTGTTGTTTTGCAACGCTAGGTAATAGGGTTCGTTTTGGCACTCGGTTGTCATATGTCCCCCCTTCCAGCATTTTACACACTTGTTTTCCGTTACTATTTTTTCTTTCACCCTACATTCACTAGCATAATGTCTATATATCTGACACCTGCAGCATTTTGTTGGCGTAGCTGTTCCATTACCTTACATCTGTCCCACCTTACGTTTACTCTTTGCTTTGCCAGTAGTGTGTTAGCACATTCAATCGACAGTTGTACTTTAGCGTATTTTCCCTCACTTATTTGCTTTTTCTGCCATTTTTATGGTGATGTCCTTTCCCCTCCCCCACATTTAGGTCCTTAACCTCTTTTTTTATCGCCTCTTTTACCTCATCCTCTGTTGCTATTTTGTCCAGGTCCATTATTATTATATTTCTTCTCTTCTGGATTACTTCTACTTCTACCCTGTTTTTAAGTTTTTCTTGCACTTCTTTCTTTAGGTTTCTGCCTGTATTTATATTGACTTTGACAAATTCTTCTTTGGTTTTTTGTACACTAGTAATTTTGACTCCTACCTTCTCGATATCTATTTCCTTACTTATTTGCTTCAATATCTCTGCATATGATTCTTCCTTGTTCATAGTTTTAACTATCACTGTTTTGTTTTCCGACTTTTCCTTGGTGTCTGCCATTCGTCTGCTTTTTGCTTACTATTCTCCTTTTTTCCCTTTTTGTTCTTCATTTTTACCGTTATCAGTTTCTTGTCGTTTTTAAACACACATTTAATTGCTTTCCTTAAATAAGTCTCGCTAGTTGCTATTGTGCACGCCACAGTCATTTTTCGCGCCCTTTCAGAAAAACGTATTACTCTTGTTATTTGTAAATTACCCTTCTATTTTGTTAAAGTAATATGCATTTACATAAATAAACACAAACAGAAATGCTGAAATAAGCCTTAACCAACCCAGGACCGTGCAATAGAGAAGTGTACAGGGGCCCCTGGTATTAGGGGATCTCAAAACTACATTGCTATATTTTCTAATCTCTTCTAAGTCTGTATAATACTAAATTCATAAACATTACCTTTGTTGATTTTGCATCAGAGATCCGAAAAACTTGTGCACGTTAAAGGAACCTTTTAAACTTACAGGGTGTTTTGGAATTGACTGCAAATATTTGGCAGCCGTATTCTTCGACAAAGATCGAGCCTACTTTCTTTTCTAATGTGCAGCGTTTCTGAGATGTAAGGTGTGAAAGTTTTATTTAAAATTTCTTGTTTTCTCAGTATTTCAAGAACAAGATGAGATATGAAAATGAGATTTTCTACATGCTTGTTACTCTGAGGTGTTTATTGTTCAATGTAGTTGTTTGCTTGATATTCCTACTAGAGGCAAAGCATTGAAAGAGGGGACGACTACACTACTCTAAAATAAATTGCTAAAAAATTTAAAAAGTGTCTTATTTTGGAATCAACAATAGATTTGGCAAAAAGTCCCTCTTGTATTCTCTTTGCAAAGTGCATCATTTTCAAGTGAAATTGAATTTTCCAAAACCTTTCAAATCTAACAGCCTATGGCAGTGTCATACGTAGTCTTAAAAACACGATGTAATTCACATTGCATTTCTAGACAAAAATTCAACCTTTTTTTTTATACAACTGTCTTCCTTAAAGTGCACCGTTTGCGAGATACAAGGAGCAATTTAATTTAGAATTTCTTGTTGTTAATAGAACTTTGACACCCTACATCTCGGAAACAGAACTTTAAGGAAAAAGGTAGTATGGCAAATAAGATTAATTTACTTAAACAGTAATGGTGACAACTTGAGGCCCTTAGGCACGTTACTGAGCACTTGCTTACTGCTTCTACCAGAGAAAGTGAAACCTGACATAATTATAAATTTATAAGTTACTTACTTAACTTGATTATTAGTCTATTAAAAATACCTTAATTTAAAGAAACGAAACAATTTGTACCTGTAAGATTATGTAAGAATATTTCTAAAATATATTTTATGTACAGTAATATTCTTATAAAAAAACGATTGCGTTACCTTCTGTAAATCCTGAGTGGCATGATACTTATTTAAATATTTTTACTTTCTTACCTGTACGTTTCTGGATCAATAAAAAAAATGACACGGTAAATAAGGTATTCCAGGAGGGTCTACACATTGTAATACTATAAACAATCTAATAGTTACA
>VTPC01088650.1:0-11814 GCA_011009095.1 Ignelater luminosus
GACATAACATGTAACCTACTCTTAGATGTCAAGTAAATTGGTTAAAAACATTAGATACTTTACCTGCCGTCGCTGAAAGGATGTATCATAGTGTAATAATGCTGAAGATGGCGCGATTTCTCTTGACGAATTGCTGCACTAGATCTTAGATAACTTTTGCTTCTGGGATTGGTATCACTAACAGTTAAAAGACGTTTTATTTTCCTGCGAGTATCAACAAAAAAACCACCGTCAATGTATCTTACGACTACGTCTTCAGGAGGTGGCATTGTGCATTCCTGATGCATTTCTTTTTTTTCCGCATTTTTAAACATTTTAAATTAATTTTATTATAGCTTGTCAAGATATTCACTGACAGCTTGTTATGCGAGCATATGTTTTTTGTTTTTTCCTTTTAAAATGATATTTAAATATTGTGCGAATATTGTAGAATGGAATAGCACATTTTCAACGAACTCCGAAAAGAGTCGTTACTGAATTTGCGAAGTCTGTTTGTCTGTCTGTTCGCATTTTTTTTGCAAGATTTTGAAATTTTGACTTCAGATTTGGATTCTACATCAAAAACTAAAGACAACGTGGTGTATTCGTTTTTTGATATTTCTTTGTGAACATGATCGAAATGACCGCCGAAATTTGAAAAAAGTAACAAAACGGAGTTCGTTGTGGTTATGCTTTGCATTCTCAGATGTTTTATTATTATTATTATTATGTTTATTTGTGAGTAGTGACAAACCGTAAGTAATTAATAATGACAAATAAACTCATTAAGACGCAGTTTTGAATATGATTACGCAAGAAAAAAGCTATTGAGATTCAAATGATCTTCTCACACGCGAAAACGGTGAAATTATTATGTAGCAATCGTATGACGTCATTTGATATGTCCAGAGTTAACTAGATAAAAAAACATGAGAGAGTATTCAAGTACCGATTGTGCAACATTTTGTGATTTTGTATTCGAGTACTATCGCGTGAATCTGAGGAAGATCCATAAACTGAATCACTATACAGGGTGTTACAAATTCGAGTAGTTGATGGGGAGCTCAAAAACCGTAAGAGATACGAATTTGTTTAAATTATTGTAAAGTTGCGGATTTATGTGCCTAAGAACATGCCATTTAAAAAGTCTAAAAATTTTGATTATTTCCGAAGATATTCGAAAAAAACCGAAATAATAATTTTTCGTTTTTAATTTCTTACGTCTTTGTTTTCAGATTTATTTAAAAACTAATAACACACTTTTAAAGCACTTTTTTATGTTCTTTGAAACTGTGTAATCATTTTTTAGATACGACGTTTAGTATTTCAGATATCATCAGATCAATTTTTCTCAATACGGACCTGGATTTATTTTTACGTTTTTTTGTCAAAGACTTAGACTGAGTATGTTTATCAAACCGAGTTTTACAGTTATGTTAATTTGTCTTAGCCTATGAAGTCGACGTCCAATTTACACTAGCAAATTTGAATAAAATACCCGCCAAATTTAAAATATGTAGTGTTTAGGTATTTACGTTAAAGTTTATAATCCAAAAATAAAATTTACAAACAAAATTTTCTTGACTTCTGTATTTAAGACGAACCGATTTTTATGGATTAGACTTAGGTTATTATATGCATTCTAGAGACAGTTATAGAGACATGGAACCTGAATTTCAAATCGCGATCAAAAGCAAAACCTAAGTTTTCAAGACACTCAGCAACTAGTAGTGGTTTGCCATTGATTGTAATATTTATTTTTATTATGTAGTTTTTTCTGCTAAACTTTAATAAAGAAAACTTCTTTCCATTAAGTATGAGCATGTTTTTGTCCGAAATCTCAGCTAATCTTTCTAGTTAAATCGTGGTTAATTGCATTACAAGCATCAATTACGTCATCAGGTACAAAAGCTGTATCTACTTGACTACGTATGCAATTTGGGAACTATAAAATTCATATAGTGAATAACAATGGGCCTAGAACAGACCCCCAAGGGACTCCCAACTTTATTTGAAGAAGTATTGAAGCTATACTAATTAAATCTTTGTCTATTATGTTGTCTTATTACAGTCATACTAGTTTTATATTGTAAAATAAAGAAAGTCAGATATTTACACCACGACAGAGTTTCTCAAAGTGTGTTCCTCAAAGTACCGTTACTCCACCCAATCAAGATTTAAATTCTTATACTTATCAAGAACACAAAAGACTCGATGGTGCCAGATTTCTAGAAAATGCCTATAAATTGTTCTATGTAGATGTTTGCAAAGCTGTTGCTAAAAATGCTTTTTATGAAGAGGATTGCATAATTTAATATCATCATTATTATGTGGGAACAGTCTGTTTCATTAATATTAGTACTTTAGGAAATTGAACTCCCACAATCCCCCCCCCCGTCCATGGCCCTGTACATTTTCAACAGTTTTATTTCTGAAAACTTACAAAAACGCTTGAATCTTGAGATAGAAAAATCCAAGAAAGCACTAGAATATACATTAATAAAGAAATAGGCATTAGGTACTAATTTTTATTTTTTAATTTTTTCAATGATTATACCTTCTACAAGATTATGGCAATAAACTACTTAGTAGAATTGTGTTTGTTATAAAAACTTATAAAATAATCCATAGTGAAATACATTATCTCACCCACAAATATTATCGTTGCCAATAACAGTGCTATAACTAACATTAATATTGGTGTTAACATTGTTGATAATGGAAGTGCGTTAGCTGAATCGATTTCATAATGATGGTTACTTGTTTTTATGGGATGTTTTGAAGTCAAAGTGTACCTAAAAGCAAAATAAATAACGCTGTTTGTTATCCATAAACCAAACTAATTTTGTAATAATACCAGCGGCCTAAAATCCCTGTAGCATGTAAATTTTCAATAGCCATTGTAAAACTGTTTCTGTAAGGCGCTGCTAATTGCATTGGCCATACATGGTAGCTAGGAAATACGTCTTGCTCAGTTACACGTAGATGCACCAAATCTTCAGGATCCAATTGACAATTTGTAATGATCTGGAATAATGAGCAATTTAAGCTGTAGAATCTACCTTATGTTACACTGGTTATACTTGATATTGTATATTAGATTCTTCATCAATTAACGCAACTTTCTTTTCTACGGCTTGTTTAACAGCATCGCACGTATCAAGATCATTATTTATTTTTTTCACGACGTCTCTATAGACGTGATCTACGGACGATTCTAGGTTTTCTTTAAGTACACTCCAATCTTTATAATCAACCTAAAATATTGGAAGAGTTAAAATAACTATCAAGAAGAGGACTAGTATAACTTAAGGAAACGAGAATGACCTGAAAAGAATACCCATCTAAATATAATTCTTGAATTGAGTCAGGCTGTTTGTTGTATGGATGTATAAATGTTGATGTTAATTTACTTCTATAAGCAGTAGTGATAATAATAGCAAAATACCACCAACTAATTAAAAGAACTCTTTTTACTAAACATTTAATTGATGTCAGTCTAGGTATGGGTTGATCTATCAATCCCCGCATTATTAACTGAAAGAATAAAATGAAATCATGAAATAATTAATAATGAATTCGATGAATTGTTTCACTACCTCAAAATACATAAATGTACTCATAGTTTCGTTGTCTTTAAAAAGAGTGGATATCTTTCTAATTAGTACAGTCATAAGTACCAGCATGCTACCAACGCATAACCACATGGAGAGCTCAAAAGGTGATAATACCTGTTTCCAGGATTTCCATGTATCTTTAGCCGAACAACAATAAAATAAAGCTGTATATGTTTCGATATGAATATATTTTGTTAAATCGGCCAATTCTCCACGTTCCGTAGATGAAGAAATTCCACCAATTGCCCAATCTATCTCTCTGAAGTGTACCTAAAAAATGTTCTGTATTAAATGAGTTTAAATTTACAATTGTTAAGAATCTGGAAACCATAATAACACATGGGCTGAAAAGTCCCAGGCCTAACAAAGAAAACACGGTTTTTTTTGTTCAAAATTAGCTTTATTCATCAACGTAATTTCCATCAAGAACAACGCAATCATTCCAGCGCCGCTCTAACATTTTAATACCACTTTTGTAGAACGATTTATCTTTTGCCTCAAAATAGGACTCAGTTTCAGCGATAACCTCTTCATTCGAGCGAAATTTCTTACCGACAAGCATTGTTTTTAGGTCTGCGAACAGCCAGTAGTCGCTGGGAGCCAAATCTGGCGAATACGGTGGATGTGGGAGCAATTCGAAGTTTAATTCATGTAGTTTTGCCATGGTTTTGATTGACTTGTGACACGGTGCGTTGTCTTGATGAAACAAAATTTTTTTCTTTGCCATATGCGGTCGTTTCTTTGCAATTTCGGCCTTCAAACGCTCCAATAACGCTATATAATATTCACTGTTGATGGTATTTCCCTTCTCAAGATAGTCGATGAATATTACACCCCGCACATCCCAAAATACCTAGGCCATAACCTTTCCAGCCGATTGTTGTGCTTTCGGTGGCTTTGGACGAGGTTCACCAGTTGCTGTCCACTCAGATGACGATCGTTCTGATTCCGGAGTGAAGTGATGGATCCATGTTTCATCCATTGTCACATATCGACGCAAAAATTCCGGTTTGTTGCGTTTAAACATGGCCAAACACTGCTCAGAAACATCAACACGTTCTTGTTTTTGGTGAACAGTGAGCAAACGCGGCACCCACTTTGAGCAGAGCTTTCTCATAGTCAAATGCTCATGCAATATAAAGCCAACACGTTCTTTTGATATCTTTACGATGTCAGCTAACTCACGCAACTTCACTTTTCGATCATTCAAAACGATTTTGTGGATTTTTTTGATGTTTTCTGGTGTTACCGCCTCATTTGGACGTCCACTGCCTTCTGCATCATCGGTGTCTCTACGACCACGTTTGAAGTCAGCAAACCAACGTTTTATTGTTGTTTCTGATGGAGCGGAGTCCCCATAACACTTTTCAAGCCATTGCTTCGCTTGAACGGTATTTTCTCCCATCAAGAAGCAGTGTAAAATTAAAACACGAAATTGTTTTTGATCCATTGTTTTGAAAATAACAAAAGTAGCGTCACTCTTAGCACAATAACTCACAAAATAATGAATAGAATATCATGAAATTTTAACAGCTGTCTTTTGAAGGTTAGTACTAACTGAAAAAGCGGTGAATGCAATAAAACTAGCGCCATCTATTTGTTAGGCCTAGGACTTTTCAGCCCATGTGTTAAGAAATGCCTTCATTTATTAGAGTAAAATTAACAGAATACATTCCATAAAAGTTAGAGTAAGAAGGCGGAAGATCAGCTGCACCTTAGATAATAAGTGCTACTTGCCACTTAACAATTTTATAAAAATTTAGGTATCAGAAATTATTAGGTAAGTGCTTCATGTGTAAATTAGCTAAGCACAAAGTATAGACTATCTTGGCCAACAGGTGTCAGGCTTTTGTACTAATATTTGAAAGGCCTTATGATTTACGATGTTTTGGGACAATAAAGTTACAAACCAATGGGCCCCAAAATTCATTAACCTTAAGCTCGTGCCTAGTGCAAGCACGGTGCTTATTGTAAGAATGCTAGGTTTTTAAACATCCATTATTATGATTCTCACTAATTCAATATACTAAGTCAAAAAATGAAAACGCATATAATGCAGAGAAGAATCCAAAAAAATGTATCATTTTCGGATAAGAAAATGAAGTAAAATTGTAGGCTAAGAATTCCAAAGTGCACTGATATAAAAAAAGCAATTCAAACTTCTCTGAAAGGAGAGTATTGGTTCTGGCGTGGTTCACAGTTTGAGTTAACATGTTCTTTGTTATCGTTTATTGTTCAGTTTTACGATCCAATAATCGTGCCAATGCGGATTTTGGTTCCCTTTATAAGTGAACAAAATGTTGATAGTTTAAAGGGTTATTCAGTGGTATATAATTCTGTCAAACTCTTAGTTGCTCGAGTAATTTAACATTTGACATTATTACATCTTCTTACCATTACCGTTATTTTAGGAAACGTAGATTTTTAAAGGGCTTTGTGTTGCAATATTTTTGTATTCTTTTCTTTTGGGTTGTGCTGAACTTCTTTTGAGATTTATTCGTTTCTGCTCCCTCTTGTCTGAATTGCACACAGTCAATTCATGTCTCTTCCTTTCTTTCCAGATTGTGTAGATTTTGTTTGAGAGTCTTCTTCTCTACCTTACTGTTTGTTTCAATGTGTAGACAAAGTTCGGATCTACACTTTTCTTCTATATTGTACAGAACCCAATATCATTTATAGATACCTTGAAAACACCAGTGATTCAATCAATCCACAATACGACTTTATTCTAGCAATAACTCTGCCTTTATTAAGAGATATTGCAACTATATAGGTATTAGATTTCGTGGGATAAGTACTGTGTTATAAAGCGGAAAAGCAAGTTTTTCATTTCATGTCTAGCACCCAAAACATCTCTTTCTCTCTCGTGACCAGTACTCTGTCGAGGAAACATTTTCATGCTACGATTAAATTAAGAGGTATATGTACCATGTAAATTCAGTTCATTTAATTCTATTTAGAAAATATTTTGTTGTGATTCTGAGTGTGTATCCTCATAATGAGGTATAAATAATCAATAAAGTAGTATACGATAACCCTACAATTTTAAATATACTCTTAACTGTATTCTTGACTTGATGTGTATTATTATACAAATCTGATATTGCTAATAATAACCAATTAAATATTAAGTATTAATCAATTTAACCAAAGATCTTTCAAAATGGAATTTTTCGGACATTACCCAAGTAACTCATTAATTTTCCAGGTGGTGTTACGTGCCAAAATGAACTTTAAGACACAGACTTATAATCAGCGACTAGAAGGCACGAAGAACTAAGTTCGCTGATACCCAGACTAGCAAACAGTCGAAGACGGCTAGGTTTGAAATGCTTACTTACCCCTAAGGTAGCTCAAAATCGGTATTAATTTAAGGTGCCACTATGGATTCAGCCAGATAACAAGATTCAAAAGGACCATAATCTAAAACTTTCTAAAACAAAAACTTACTGAAGGTGTTAAACAGCCCTATGCAGGGGTATTTCCAAGTCGCCCTGTATACATATATGTTTCTTTAACTAAATTTGGAATATTTAAATCAAATCATTAAGTCTTTTTTTGGATCATTCAGTATATCAAGATCTTTTGAGTCACCCGGTTTAATCTTTACTAATTAAATTTAATATAACTGAATCAAGTTAATAAAGTGCTTGGGTGACTTCAATATTTTCACTTAAACCAGTGCATACAAGTACAATAAAAGGGCTATCTTTTTAAACAACAAATCTATTATGAAATAAAAAAAATTAAATAAACGTTACATACAAAACAAAAAAACCAGAGCAAATAAACAGGTGATTACACAAAATACACAAAACTTTATAAAACGAACGTCAATGATCTTATTAAATCTTACTGCGCAGAATTCTGGCCAGCAACACTCGCGAAAATCCCTGAACGCAAACACAGTACATGGACTCAGTCAAACGTCCTACTAATAGCTTACGACTGCATTTAATACATTTAAAATATCTGATTTCATTTAACAAAACTCAACAGTAAATTTGTTCATACGTACAAATTAAAAACAAGCAAAATAGTTATAATTAAAATAAAACTTGTTCGTATTACAAATTCAACGTTTGACTTTACTGAATTATAAATTCATTGTTCGTTGAGACAAATGGTGAACTAGAACGAACACAAAACCACAATAATTATACTAAAACATAGTCGTTATATATTTACATGAACGCCAAGGAAAAATCTCATTGTTTTTCCACTGGACAAGCTTTGAATGCACTTTGTTTATTTACGCCAAACGAACGTACACACTGCTATAATGGGTGTTTAATTAACCTTTCGATAGCTGTGACAATTCAAACCTTTGTTCACATGGGCAACTGCAAATTCCTTTACTTAAAAGACCGAGGACTGGCTGTGTCCACGCAGCGATAAGGGGTCAAAATGATGACGAATTCCACTATAGATCCGCTTCAAAGCAAAGGAAACTTCCAGCTTCCAAACAATGTGTTCAAAAAGGTGGCCTCTTTTCGAGATCCAGCTCTACGCTGATATACTTAAAGTGCACTCCAAGAAAATGATAAACTTAATAGACCACCAACACTAATTCCTTGGAAAACGCCTCACAAAACTCCCCATAACTCTCCTATTCAATGCCCAGAATCTTACTGCCCTTAATGGCGTCGGACACGCCCTGATCTGCACACCACGCGCGTAGATGCGACTTGTACAGTAACTGAATTATGCAGATTGCTACTCCGCAAAAGCAACTACTCTCCACAACTCTATTCCTTAATAGAGCAACTCAACTTGAAGTAATTATCGCGGAAACGTAGTTTGACGTTGTAAATACAGGGACATCATAAATAGGAGGAAGCCACGTGACCACGAAATTTACTGTTGGTTAGGCAACACATCTTGCACTGTTGGCAGCTCTGTTGTAATAAAGAATTATGTAGTTTTCCAGTGGCGTAGTATTGGATATATGATGAAACTACTTAGAAACTTAATTATTTCAAGATAATTATATATAAAATTGGAAAATTAAAAAATGACAATATATTGAAGATATTTTTAAAAACAAGAATTAGATAAGGCCCAAATAATGCTGATGTAACTGTTCAACAAGAGCTTTTTAGTTATTTTTTCAATTTTATTAAATTTAACTGTCCACTATGAAGGATTTTTCATAAAAAGATAATTATGCAGGTAGGGTAAACGCACCAATACCTGGTAATTTAAAGAATATTTGAAATTCAAACTCATTTAAATTTAAAACTAAATATTGAATAATGAATTTTTACATACTCAATTATTAAGAGTCATTAAATGTTTAATTTTATATTTAAAAAAACCATTTATCAAAATCGGCACTTTGGCAGCCGTCTTAACACAATCGTGTTCTGGGAATAATTGACGTGTAATTTTTATTTTCTGAAATTAATGTAACATAATACTTAGAACTAGGTATGCTAGATAACAGAACTAAAAATCGCAATTATTTCAGCTGCCATAATTTATGTATAAAAAAATAATTCATTAGGTAGCAGGTTACTAGAATTTAATTAAAAATAATGGCTTACATTTATCCTAAATTTTACAATTTCATTTAGTTATTTTACATTTTAATGCAATTTATGTACAAATTACATAAATGGTTCGATATGGCCACCCTGTTTCTCTAAACATAACCGAACTCTATTTTTGATACTATTGAAAACTGAAACTAAGGTTTCTGGTGATATATTATTAATTTCATTTTGTATGGCCTCTTTTAATTCGTCACTATTCTGTGGACGGTGCCTGTAAACATTATTCTTCAAATGCCCAAATAGAAAAAAATCTAATGGTGTGAGATCGGGAGACCGAGGGGGCCATCGTCCACAACTAATCACTCGGTCATCAAAGAACTCTTCCAAATAACGAATAGTGGTGCGTGCCGTATGTGCTGATGCACCATCTTGCTGGAAGTAGCCCTCTTGGATTTCATCATCCAATAGTTGTTCGATAAAAGGTGTTAAAATATTATCTCGGTATCTTTCTCCACTGATTGTGTCATTAAAAAACAATGGACCATAGATCCTGCGTCTTGACATCGCAACCCATACACCAACCTTCTGGGGATGCAAACTTGTTTCTTCATAATTGTGGGGATTCTCTGTGGCCCAGGTTCTGTAATTTTGGCTGTTCACATAGCCCGACAAATGAAACCACGCTTCATCTGACATAAATGTAATATTTAATATGTCATCGTTGTTCAAGTGTTGCATAAACCACTGACAGTATTGAACTCGTAATTGATGATCATGCGGAAACAGTTCTTGTATTACAGACACTTTATAGGGATGCATTCGTAGCTTCTTTTTTAATGCAACTTGGCAACTTCCATATGAAAGTCCTGCGGAAAAAGTTGTTGGTTAGATTATGGTTTAAAATAGTTTAAATTGTTTAATGAATGTAAATAATTCAGAAATAAATAGCAGTGCCAGTTTTTTATTTAAGTTTGCTAATAAAACAATTGAATTACTACAAGTGATAAATTCAAAATAATTAATAATTTAAAACACGAATGAAGCAAAACATATTATTTGTTTAATGCAAATAGATTCCTACCTGTTTCAGTGGGTAAGCGTTTAATGGATTTATGGGGACTACGATTCATTCGCATCTGCATGTCCTCGAGAACTTCATCGGTTAATACGGTTGGTCTACCAGATGATTTGCCTTTGCAGATGCAATGTTTTTCTTCAAACCGCTTAAGTATATCATGCCTACGACGTACAAATGCATCGTAGTGGACTTGCACTTCAGGAAAAGCTTGTTCAAATTGTTAGATACAAGATTGTAATGAATAGGTCCATGAACCATCTGCATTCTGTGTTCCACTTCGATAGTCAGCTATTAAAATAAATTTATCTTGTTCGCTTGTAACAGGCATCGCAAAAACGTAACCTTCCAAACTGAAATAATTATGCAGTTTAAAAATTTATAATCACACTTTGAATGCGTTAAATCTAACTTACCTCGATTAACTCACAAAAAACAGATTTAGTCTTGAAAAAGACTGATTTTTAAATAGAACAAAATAAACTGTAGAAAACGCAAAACAGAGACCAAGAAACCACGGAACGTACGCACGCCGATGTAATTTTAGGTTAGAAATATACTCGTGAGGGAGTGTAGCCAACGTTGAAAGGTAAAATTTCGCGCCACTTTTAAATTAGTGGTCACGTGGCTTCCTCCTATTAATGATGTCCCTGTATAAAGATCTTAACAGTGTGTTTGCTTTATTGTTTTAGAAATTTTCTATCAGATCAACTAAGAATTTATATCATAATATTAGGTCTTGAACATCTCCATTCTAATTTGTGGGCTCTATGTATTATGTCACACGTTAGAAATTCGACAATAGTTAGGTAAGTAAAATGTAATGTCTTTCCGATAACTGCAATACTAAAACTAAAGATGGGGATATACCAAGCAAAGTTTAAAAGGTGTATATTATTACTTTCAGATATTCTTAGAAATAGATTACCGCTTCTATCATTGCTTTCCATTCCCCACCATGCTGATCTTCAAAGTTTTCCAAAGAATAGCGAAAATTCAATATTTTACTTAACAATTTAAGTAATTCGCCTTCTGGACCGGAAACATCTTTACATTCAGATTCGAACGATTCTCTAGAATTATTAATATGTGCTAAACAAATAAAGATTCTCAAATGCGTTAGTACATACCTACACCAGAAAAATGGTAAATATGCCATGTAACCAATTTTAAACACTTGACCATGAAAGTTAGTAAAATCGTTTGTATATTTTCTGATGTATGGAATATTTTCTCCTCGAGAGATCTTAGTTAAAATTCCATTTAAGTGTCCACAGTAAAAGCATTCATAGTATAAATCATTGGTCGTGAGATCAAGTACAAAAGTGCTTCCAGCTCGTTCAAATCCTTTTTGTTGCCAAAAATGTCGTGTTTTTATATTTTGATTTTCTTCAGTTTCTTCGGGTATTGTTTCTTGACTTAACAAAAGGATTATATCATTAAATTCTAAGTTAAACAAGGTATTAGAAAATTGACTAAAGCGAAATATGTTGGTAAGGAAAACAATATTAAGAAATTTGTGACCAACAGGACGGCTAAATTTATCTTCCCTGTCATAATTTAACAAAAGTATTGCTTGCAGAAAACCTTTAACTTCTTCCATGAGTACGTAAATATTCTTAATGGTTGTGTTATCATAATGAATTAT
>VTPC01088654.1:0-19374 GCA_011009095.1 Ignelater luminosus
TTTTTTTAAAGAAAGCTAAATTTAAAAAGCAAATTTTGGATGGATATGAATCTACACTCAAAACAACTCAAACATAAAAGCAATTGTGTTAACTTTCAGGATTAATTAATTATATGAAAATTTATTCGTTAATTAGTTTCGTTAATGATAATGATAATTAGTTTTATACTGCAAAAGTTTTTTTTTTATTTGTGATATGTCAAAATACCTACAGAATATTTTGGAAACCTATGTGATATAATGCCAAATCATACTTCCTGTAAGAAATATTAAACATATCTATGTGGTCACACAACTTTGTTGAAGAATAAATGAAATGCAGTTGGGATAGTTTTTGTTGCTTAGATTACAAAAAGGATAACTAAAGCAAACAAGGACTGAAGAGTTCTATAACGTGTAAACCATTTTGTTCTTTAATTTGAAAAAATAAAAAAAAAGAATTTAATATAAATGATAATAGCCATAATCAATCAATCAAAACGATAGTGCAGGATTTGATTTCCAAAGATTTCAATGAGTTTACAAATTTTCTTCTTGATGATAAGGTAGACAGTTGTTACGGGAAATACTGAAATCAGTGACTAGCCTTTATAGAGTCGAAGACAGGTCGTGAGTTAAGATAACGATAATAATAATACGGTAATCTGAGGGGTTTCGACATTGAGAGGGCGCCAACCGTAGTAGAATGTCGGTGGCCTAGTTTCAGTTTTAGGTCAGTAGTCGAAATGTTAGCCAGGGCCAAACCACAGGTTCGAATGATACACAAACAAATGAAATGGAGATCGTACTGCATTCTATGTAGATACTTACTTTTACAATATGAACTGAAGATAATTAATCCATATGAGAATGTCAACGCCATTGGATTTCGGAACAACTGATTCCTGTAATGCTTAATAAGTATACTCATAACCTAATTAAAGATCGGAATAAGTTAATAAATATATTGGCATACTGCAGAAAAGAAAATATGAAAACAGGTTACAGCAGTCCAGGTTACACTGTTGGACAACTTATATACATGCATAAATAAACATCAATAAACAACTGCACCAGGTATAAACATATACAAAATAAATGCGACCGGATCAAGCTTATTAATATTTACGTTTCAGCAATCCAGCGCAATACAAGTCTGAAAAATAAAAATCTAGAGCTAATTTTCTTCTCTATCAAGCCCTAATGCACTTGTAATTTAATATTAAGAAAACATTTTTATACAAGAATTCTAGAGAAATTTAACGTTCCCAAGTCATCAATTTAGACAATGTCAAGGAGCATTAAATCAAGGGGTTTTATGTTATAGCAAGACGTTAAACTCAATTTCTAAAAAGGAATAACACATTTACAAAAAAAAAGATTGAAAATAATAAAACAAGCATGAATAACTTAGTAAGGAAAAGTTTGTTATTTACTGAATTATCCCAAAACAGTTCTAATTTGGTTTTGATAACTGCAATAACTGTTTCCAAAGTAAGTGTTGTCTTGGAAATGTATTTAACAATAAGTAATTTTAAAGTCTCGATTTATTACGATTTTAAAAGCTCCTCATTTCTGAAACACAACTGTCTAACGGCTTTGAGCTGCATTTGATGATGACGCGTATCTACCAAAAACTGTTTACATCCGGTACATCGAACTTTAACTTGAAGAAGTTTCACTTACATGATTTATTTGGATGAATGCCAATTTTTACGAAGAAAAAGTAATGACTGTTTGTTAAACAACCTAAACAGATACTTAAATAATGTTTTTTAGAACCATTAGGAGCATTGTAGGAACTGGCACGACTAACTGAATTACAACAGTGCGTAACACTATCACTGGAGATGTAAACTGGAAAACTGGTTAATGCATTTGAACCTAAATGACACCAATTTTGCCAAAGTTAAACAATGTTTAACGATAACCCATTTTTTTCCATAATCTGGATTTATTACAGCTATAAAACCTTGGAAGTAAACCCACAAGGACTGCATAATAGTATACAATAGTATATCTACCAGAAACGTATGAAGTTCGCAAGATAGTTCAAAACGTGGAACTCAAAGTCTTTGTACTGTTAATAAACTTGAAAAAACTTTCCTGTCTTTAATTATCATTCTTTTCCTTGACAAAGTCTTTGTCTTCAATGGACGTATGCCAAGACAACTATCAAATCTTAGGTTATTAAATTTCATACTTTCCAAGGAATGTGAATGTTTGATACAGAACATGATTGTTGCGGAAAATGCGTACAAAACTTTAAACTGCAAAGAGCTGCACTATGAATTGCTGACAATATGGTAATACAAGCCAAGAGCTGGGAGTTTAATGTTCAGAACAAAAGATTTAACGCTAGTTAAACACTAGTTACGTTTGCATATAACCGTATTTAAAAACTGCTCTCTTTGAAATAGACTGTCGTCAGATATACCTAGTATGTCCTATATACAGTGTGTCCAAGATAAGGATGCACAGCATGGGGATCTTGGAAACGGTAAGAGATACAGCATCGGTTAAGTGGGATGAAAGTTAGCTATTTATAGGACCTTTTTGTTGGCGTTTGTAAAATCTAGATATCTTAAATAGTTTCAGAGATATTTAAAAAAAAGTAGATTTCTCGATTTTTGTTATTTTTTCTTTCCTTTATTTAAAGAGATATCAGAAAACTAAAACCACCCTTCCATTGCCACTTTTTGTTCTCTATTAAAATACGCCAACGAAATTTCTGTACAACGTTTCGGTTTCGAGTAACCATCATCAACCTCATTTTTTTGAACAGGCGGAAAAACAATTAAAAATTGTTTTGAATAGTTTTTGTTGTCACGATTCTAATGATGTAAACATGATAGGGTTATTTTGGTTTTGATTTGTTTTGTGTTGAACGCTGCTGTAACCAACTGTAATAATTACTGTTCATTTTCAAAATTTTGGTTGAGCACATGATTTTTGACATAACCCCAGAGGAAAAAAAGTCTAACGGTGTTAGATCAGGTGATTGTGCAGGCCAGGGTACTGCAGAATGCATTAATTTATAGCATAAGAAATCAAAATAACCCTAACATGTTTACATCATTAGAATCGTGAAAAAAAATAATAACGAAAATCGAGAAATCTACTTTTTCCTAAATATCTCTGAAACTATCCAAGATATCTAGATTTTGCAAACGCCAACAAAAAGGTTCTATAAATAGCTAACTTTCATCCCATTTAACCGATCCTGTATCTCTTTCCGTTTCCAAGATCCCCATGCTGTGCATCCTTATCTTGGACACACTGTATATATAGCATATAAAATTAGAGATATATTCCAAGCCATGGTCAGCACCAAATAGATAAATTGTTGAAACCTCGTTATCAACGGCCTAGATATTATTATAGAAGATATGGCAGGCTTAGAATTGCGGTTCCTGTGGTTTAGAGTTTACATAAAAGCGTAGGTATCATTCTTCTAAAGCAACGTTTTCCAAACTGTTCTGCGCTATTGATCACTTTAGGTATTATTCAATTCGAAAAGATTGCCACCTTTCAACACTGCACTGGTCAATACTTGAGCCCTGATCCGTCTTAACCAGACTAATATAAACGAAACGCAACACCTCAAAACTGGGCCACATGTGGCGTTTTTAATAAAAATAGATTCAAATAAAAAAAATATAAATTTGGAAAAGCCACAAGGGCCCCCCAACCACTTCCTCCGCGCTTTTGGGTGGCGAGTTCTAATAAAAAAAGACTGTTGAGGGCTTCTAGATGCTGCATGGTGAAAAAAATAAAAAACGTTAGGCGCCAGCCACTGTAAAACAGTAGCAAAGAAATCGAACAAAGATGAAAAAAGAAACTTACAAAACAAAGACAAATTTAAAAAAAAGGACAAGGAAGGAAGAAGAGAAAATAGTTAATAGATTGTTTCTTTTGAAGTGTGCTGGTACCTTGCGTCCAGATCTCATCCTAGATGAATTAAAGATGGCACCATCTTGATAACGGCAGGAACTGACACGTGTTTTCGTACAGAGCTTGCAGTTTGTGAGGTAAAAAATTGGAATGTTCAAACGTCAAGCAGTTATCAGCAAGCTAAATGGCCCTCTTAAATGAAAAAGCGACAAAAAGATTCTCTATAGGTTCCACAAGAAAACCACTTCAAAAATACTTCTAAGCGCTCTAGGTGCCAGAACGATCAAACGAAAGGTAAACGTGCATTTTAAGATTTGAGAGACAGAAGGTGATATCTATAAGTTGAAATTCTATAAAATTGAATCAAACTAAAAGGAGTTATACCGGGCGTACCAGTATCTGCAAAGAAATAACTGAAATTTAAGTAACGGCTTCCAGACCGTTACACACAGTATTGATAAGACGAATCTAGTTCAAAAGAGCGAAATTAAAAAGATCAAATTAATTTGATTGCATACAAAATGATCAAAAGATTTGTCGAAGATAATGTTCACATTACACAATGCAATAATCGAGACGTTGACATTTTTGATTGATTTTATATTTCTGCATTTAGAAAGTTAGCAGATTACACTTGATTACAGAGCGTTGAAACTAATCATTGTGTCTGTTGAACATCTTGCGACCGACTGGGATTAAAGCAGAGTACAGAGGGCCTGCATCCGATGCAATAGCACGGAAGCACTCAGTAGCTCAATTTGATTTAAAATGCGATATTTCTTAACGGATAAACTGATTGAATGGAAATGGTCGAAATCTAAAGAAAATATGATACTAATCTTTACTACCATATGACTTATAGTGTAGAGACGATCCTTCCTTTTATACTCATAGTATAGAAAACCATTAAACAATAATTCTCCTACGTTCTTGTTCGAAATAAAGAAATCCGTGCATCCAATTCAAAACGTTGAGAATCCAAACATTAACCACAGTGAACTCCGTTTTGTTCTTTCGGCGGCCATTTTGATCATTTTCCCAAGGTGATATCAAAAACCTAAAAGTATCGTGTCTCTTATTTTTTAATGTAAAATACGATTCGAAAGTAAAAAGAAAATTTTTAAAAATCTTCCAAATTTCGGCGGTCATTATGACCATGTTCCCGAAAAGATATCAAAAAAATGAAGACACACATTTGCTTTAGTTTTTAATGTAGAATCCAAATCTGAAGTCAAAATTTCAAAATTTAAAAAAATGCAAACAGATAGACTTCATAGATTCACTACGAACGACTTATCTGTCAAAATAAAAAGTGAACAAGATACATTAGCTAAGGAAACGTAAACAAGCTTCCTTTATTTTTGCAAATTTGAGAAGCAGCATTGATTTTTGAGAAAAATTCATTACGTAAGCAAATTTTCTTTATTCTTTACTAATTTGAAGATTAATCTTGATCTTCGACCAATTTTATTATGACCTTTCTTTCGTTCATTCAATTTTCTTATTTTTGATTAAATTAATTGGGCTATCTTAATTTCGATCAAATTTAAAAATCAGTTCGATATTCCTTTTTATTCTTATGTGGAAACTCGCAATATGTGGTTTGAAGATGCTCAACAGGTCTAATCGATTCAAAAACCTTTTTTGTTCAAAAACCAAACACGTTTGTTCAAAGAAGTATTAATATAGCCAAACAGATAACGTAAAGATCGGTTTCACACAGTTTTGCACGTTAAGTGTTTTAAAACCAACACGAACCATTTCAAGGAATCCAATAGGATAAGATAGAGTCCGATACTTAGCTTAAAAATCGATCTTGTTAAATGTTTCAAAACTAACACTCACCATTTCAAAAGGGCTCAATAGGCCAGGAATCTCGACTGTCTTAAAGAATACAGCACGACCTATTCCAAAAGTCCAATACAAAATTGAGAAATTAAGTCAGCCCTGCGCAAATCTGCTAGTCACGCGACTTCTTCAGCAAAACCTAACTATCAAAAAGAAAAGCGTTGTTGAATTAAAAGCGCTAAATGTTTAAAACAAGAGAAAATAGTAGCAGGCTGGAAATGCTTTAGTGACTCTAAAATACAAACCATTTGTCTAACCGGCCCGAAGAGTTTGAAGAATCAGAAAGGTAAATTGATTTTATATTAGCGCTGCATCTAAGCCATAATTTTTTGCGGATAAAAATTACAGACGTATTGATGCTGATACTGTTCATGTTAAGGTAGAACTACCTTAAAACGTTTATCCTGCAAAGTTGCAATTCCTTCTAACCAGCTACGCGATATTCCTTGTAAAAACTTGTGAATTCTTAATTCTATTTGCTTGGAAGACAATGCAGCGTAGCTTTTCTTACCCTGTCAGCTCTTGAAGTCTCTAAATTGCAGTTCTCCGTTGGTTTTGGTTACTTGGAAGCAATCAATAAAAATAAAAGGTGTTAAAAAAGATCATCGTAGGAATATCTGTAGAATTGTCAAAAACAGCAAAACCTGTAATGAGTTTCCTTAAATCCAACTCAGGGAACTGAAAAGGGAAAATGTAGCTTGAAACTAAAAAAACCATACAACAGATCAAGAGAGTAATGAAGTTAAATATTGAAAAAGTTTCTCAAAAACAACTGGAGATGACACTCTGGAAGCAGAGGAAACGTTTTTTTTTGGGTCGAGGTTTGCCAGAATGAGATAAATAAAAATAAAAAATATTTTTGAAGGTGTCCTTTATGTCTGGTTTCAAACAGGGGTGTTGCGAAAAAAAATTTGCAGTGAACGTTTTAATGAGTTTATGAAGTTCTGCAAATAGGATCAAAAAAGAAAACGCTTTCCTACACAATTATTTATTTGATCGTGCACATAATTTTGTTCATTGGGTGAGCTACATATGTTCGGCCACCGTAGACTTATCTACCTTCGGTAGGTGAGGGATGCAAATGACCGATTCAAATATAGAGAAAATTTTCATATATCTGAAAATCATCTGCGTTCGGCAAAAACGTTAAGGGTTAAAGTGTACACATTCCAGTGTCATTGTGCAAGAGTTATTGTTTATTTTTTGCAGACCTCTGCTATCACATTTTAATGAACTTACAAAAGATGGTTGATATCAAGTATTTGAATTGAAAAAGGTCAGGTTAGATAAAAAGCTGAAAAATAATTGAAGTAAAATTTGTTTGTCGAGTAGAAGAGTGAAAAAATTAATTAAGTTTTGTATACTTTTGTATACTAAGAGTTAAAATGCTGACTTCTCAACAAAAGGATCGAACTACTGTTCAGGAAAATCCAAACTTCATATTTAGAAAGTTATACTTTTCCCATTCCTTTTGATTTTATTTAAGTCAGAATAAATATTCTCAGCTTTTCATGTAAAATTAAACGAAATCTAAATCCTATTGTTAGGGAACGTAAAGTTGCCGCCTGCGGAATTTACATTTCATTTTTCTTCATCTCTTCCTAGTTTGCTAAAATTATAAACTTCGTTACGGCTTATATCTCCCTGAATGCTAAAAGGACCAAAGCTAATAATGTAATCTGTCGAAATTATCAAATTTGGACGGTTCTTCACGTTTATTTATCAATTATTTAATAATAATAAAAAAAAACAAAAGACTTAAAAATTTACCTCTAAATAGGAAAAAGAATTTTCTTTCTTTAATTGCTCACGTACTTCATGGCTTAAAGTGTGTGCTTTATGTACAAAAAAGGCGACCTATAAATTGCATTTCAATTTTTCCTGTACAGCATAACAACAATAGCAACTATAAACGTGTCATATTGTTAACTACTCGCTATTGCCGCAGGTGTCATAGAAATTTTCGTACTCCATATTTAACAAAAGAAAAATGGGCGGATAGAAGCGAACGTAAATGTAATTACCACCTTTTTAAAAATCTGAAAGCCTTTTGTCTCTATTTTTTGCACAATAATCAATTTTTTTTTAATTTTCAATCAAATATGATATATACCTAAATGTCCTTTTGTTCTAAAATACTAGCACATACCAATAAACAAGTAATGGCTGTCAAAGGGTCTAAAAAACATTGCTGGACCTATTTTCACAAAGAACATTCTCTAAATAAGTAGCTCACATATTTCCGCTTGCTTTAGCGTCGCGTGCCTGTTGCTCTTTCCTTTGAGGAACACATGAAAGTTTTATGTCGTCAAAAATTTTCTTCTTTGTGTGGTTTTTAGTGGAATTTGCATTCAACATTTACCAAAATATCTCTGGTAATCAGAAAAAGGTTCTATTAGACAAAAATTGAATTATTCTTTCAGCATCACTATCATTCACAATTTTATTCATGTTTTAATTTGGAAATTCTCTATTAAACACAAACTATTCAGTTTATGTTATGTGCAAACTTATCTCGTTTTTGAAAACTATCTCTTGAATTCAAGACACTTGCATTGAATAGAAATCTTTACAAAATAATATTATTTAAACGAAGTATTGATAGCGTGACTGCTGTATGTACAGTAGTCCAAAAAAATCACATTGTATTGCAAAGCTGATAAAAAACATTTGTTTCCTTATAGCTTATAAAGCTCCATCTAACTCTAGAGTTCCCATTTAATCTTTGATAGCACACTGTCAGGTTAAACATAGACATCCATCTACAATCTTAGAAGACTTTAGGAGTAAAACTGTTTGGAAACCCGTATGGGATAGGTAAGTTTATACAAGAAGAAAGCTTCTGAAACAAATATAAAGCAGCAGTAGATCTCCGTTTCTTGTCAAGAATACTGTCACAGAAGCTTCCTATACTTAACCGATTGGTGTGTCTAAATTGATTTCGACAGATTTCTTTGTACGGTTTTGAATAGCACCTCAAAGCTTTCGTATCAGGGATGATCTAAGAACCATATACAAGCAATATTTGTTGGAAAAATTAAGGCTTCAATGATCCTAGTGCAGAGGGTTAGTACCCACTCTATGACAAAAAACGAAACAGAAAATTTCTATCAAAGACTTTTTATTTTTGATTGAACACCAGAATCTTACTGCCTATTAGTGAAGAAACACAAATAATTGAGACGATTTCAAGCGAAGGAATTTGCAGCAACAATCAAAAAGTTGTGAAATTGTCACATCTGGAGATCTATCACCCAGCTCGGAAAAGTTTAGCGCCATCTGTTGGTTGGTATTTTTTTATAACATTTATTTCATTCTATTTCATATTTTCATATTTATTATCAAACTTAGGTTTGCAAGATTAAATACCTCATTTGTTTGTGCTACAAGTTTAGTTGCGACATTCACCAAACAAACCAACAACTGTATTTAAAAACAATAGTAAACGACAAACACTTGTTTAATTTAGTTTCGATAAACAAATAGAAACGAAAACAGCAAAATGAGTTTATAGGAACGTCAAAGTACATACACTGTTTGTATTATTGCACAAACACTACAGGAAGATCACACAGTTTTAAATGAATTGAAACCACTCAGAATCGTACTTTGTTAGTTTCGCGGTTTCAGAAACCGCAATCTCTTTACAGTTTACATTTACTTCCAATACATCATAAATTGAATTCTATAAAAGTCTTTTGCGTAAATTACTGATGCATCAGATTTCTATGAGCTTTACACTATTTCGTTTGGAATACGTTGCACTGTTTGATTGTGTTTAACTAAACTTTTAATTACCTTTGTGTACATTTTAAAGTAAATTTTATTAGATCAATTAAGAATTACATTAATGCACCACTTTCAGAATTAATAAATTTATCATTAGAAAATGGACATTTCCCTGAACAAGTAAAACTGCAAAAATCATTCCTATATACAGAAATAAATATAAAACCAACTCAAACAATTTTCAACCGCTAGCAATTTTAACAACTTTCTCCAAAATCTCTGAGATGGCTATTAAGAACAGAATTGTATCTTTCTTTAAAGAAAACAATCTATTAACAAAATATCAACATGGCTTTAAAAAACTCAAATCTACTAACACCGTGTAACGTAGCCTTGCGTTACGTATATTCAATGGTTGGTTGGTGGCATTGAGAAAGATAAGGAGATTATAGATGAAAAACAATAAGAGTAGTTAAAGAAATCAGCAAAAAAAATTAACAAGCAAAGCTAAATCTAATAATAACAGTTTTAAATAAGTATAATAAATTTTAAACAAATATTAATAAAATTCTTAGAGTCAAATAAAATGTTTAATCTGTCAGTCTTCAAAGAAATAATCCTTTTAAATATTAAATTAATCTTGTCACTTAAACCATTCGATTCAAACATAAAATAAAATGTATTACATTTTACTTGAACGTTTGCAAATAAAAATCTTTTAGTAGAGGAATTCATAAATATACATCAGGAAACAAAAAAACAAAATTTTGAAGCATAAGCTCAAAAACGCTATTTAAGAGTAAGAAAAAACCAGACTTACCATGAAGTCCAAACACCACAATTTACAGCGCTGTAAATATTTCTTCCTTTTAGTTAAAATATACTTTAAACTAACAACAATAAAAAAATTACAAAAAGAACTTTTAGTTAGCTGCTAAAGCTTACTATTGACTTCATCGAAATGCATTTACATGAACTAAGATAGTACAACTGTAAATATACGAAGTAGGTTAAATTTAAGGAATTAAACGAATTAAGAAAAATTAAATTGAATGATGGCATTGTTGAGATAGTAGAACAGGTAGCTAGATGTACAGAGATTCAGTTAGAATAAAGACAATTCTCATAAGTCGGACAATGTGATCGGGAGTAGAACGAAAACTTTAGGTGACGTCACCTTCCACAGTAACTAAATCTGTCTTTTTTGCCATACAAAGAAAATCTTCAACAAAACGACCCTCAATATTTTTAGGTGCGGTTAGAAGCTAAAAAACCAAAACATTTCCCATGAGACTTAAAAAATCACAAACAAAATCCGCTTACCCTCGCTGGATTAAGGCTTATCACAAATTCAGGAAATTCGATGCACCCCTGGCACAAACACCGGCAACGCAACTGCTCCAGAGACGATTCCCGCCCTACCGAGTCGATTTTTGCGTGACGCATAAATCAAATTAAAATGTAACTAAACAAAAGACGACTTGGAGATGTAATTTCTGTTAACCTACACTATGATGAAGCAGCAGAAATTAAAGTAGCGACCGATAAGATCCCAAAATGAACAAGTAAGAATTTACGTAACCAAATTACATCTGAGCACTTATCAAAGAAAACGTAAGGAAGGTTGCGAGGTAATAATAAAGGTGAAATCCAATATACAAGCACTGAATTGTGATAAGAAAAATCCAACTCGTCAACTTGCTAACAAGGTCTATAATAAAGTAAAATTAACCAAAAATACATGTCACAGCTGTAAACATTCAACATACTGCAATCATAAAAAATTTTAATATTTGAGGAATTATATCCCGCGTCCCGCTTACTACCATAAATAAAATGGAAAAATTGATTTAAAAATTAAAAAACTACAACAAAAATTAATCAATTTCTCAGTGTGGACTCATCATTATCAAAAATAAAACCTTTCCAATTAGAGAAAACTGTGAAAACCTACAAGAACACACCGAAAGCACAGATTAAAAACAACACATACAACGGAAGCAAAAAGTGAACGTTACAACTGTCACAAAGTAAATTTAAAAATTTTTATTAGATAGTACAAAAATAAAGGTAAAATTTTTGGCAGTATAAATTTAGATACTATGGTATTCGTAGTAATTGCTTGTTGCTTCTAAATTCATTTTTCAGAGAAATATACCAAATTGTAGAAATAAGAAAACGATCATGCGATGGATTTACGCGAACGTATTTTTCAGACGTGCAAACAGTTACTTGTGGCGTCCTTGAGGGATTTATCTTGTCACCATTACGTTTCGTAACTTTTACAAGTTCTTTGTTGCAAACATAGACGAAAAAATTAATATCTATGCAGATGACACAAATATTATGATTAGTGCAGATTTTATGGAACATATATTGAGCAAATTCTTTAAAACAACAAATAAGACATAACCTCAACATATAACATCGTCCCCGTGAACCACAGTGATCAATTTTCGAATTAGTTCGTACTTTTAAACTCGCAAACGATCGAGCTAGATGATCTATGCTCGATGCAGTGTGATGTCGCGGTTTTTAGACTAGTACGATTGCTTCGTAAACCGCTAGCTGACAATTTTTTAAGATATGCCATGTTAATAAGATTACAAAAAATTCAAAACGAACAAGAATTTTAAAGTGAGAATGGTTTGCCAACTTGTCCCTATACAGTCAATGATGGTTCCTGGTGCTAAAATATGGAGGTTACAAAGCTACATACGATGGGCGGTTTGCACTTGACGTGCAAACCACGGGCGTCTTAAGGTACGGGATTGCCCAGCGAGGCTGCATTAAAATATCTTTGTGTCGGAATGTCTCCGTAACTGAACGTGACAAGTTCACAAACCAGCACGAACCGTCAGTATCAGTTGTGATTTCGAGACCAACTTACCATTCCATGTATGCTCGTGAGACGCCAAAGTAGCAACAGCTTACTTAAAAACCGAGCCACAGCTAAAATAAAAAGGTGGATTTGTTGCTGCTGCCGTCTGCTGTCACTATTGACGTTGAAAATTAAAATCCGAGAATTTATAGTGATCAATTTCTAAACACTCCACTGACGTTGCCGTCGGTGATAATTAAATTTCAGTGTTGATGGCAAATGCAGCGGTTGCAGACACGGTCAGCCAATAGGGAGTAATCATCAACCAAGAAATGGCGCTTAGTTTTTTTTTAAATTTCTAGGAGAGGTTGCAACGATCTGTTTTTATCTAATATTGTTGTTGGTAAAACAAGAAACTACTTTAACCGATTCTATTTACTTGCTGCTCACATAATTTATATATGTATAACCTGTCAGTATTGTTGAAATTCGCGATTTCCTTCAACCAAAAGCTGGCGTTAAATTTTGTGATTTAATAGTGAACAATAGTTCAAGCAGCGTTATCAAAGATAGCCATACATTTCCATACCTGAAGACTTTGACCTTTGAACTGTTTCTGAAGATGTGATTCACTGCTGTTCTTCATTCTTACAATAGTTCTTTAATTTCCAATAAATGTCGCCCACTTTGTGCAAATCGCGAATAAAAAAAATAAAAAAGTGTAATAAGTAATTTATAATAATAACGCGGCCGCATTACGCATGCGCGAGCCGTTGAGGAAGTTAAGTGTAAAAAGTTTATAATTTGTCAATCTTTTTGAACTAAAACTTCAACGGCAACGGCAACGAGCTTATAAATACATCTTCAATGTAACTATTCGGTTTGCACTCGCTTTGCAAACCAAATCGGCAGATTATACTATTGGTCGGTTCTGCCTGTACTGATCACTGACTAAAAGTACATATTTAGATTGTGGTACGTAATTACATATTTTTATTGAGAAGTTTTGTTTCGAGCCTTGCTATCTGCTGTTTGTTATGAAAGAATAGTAATTGAAAGAGCTAAGAATTTTACTTTTATTTTTAATTGTTAAAGTGTTATTCACTTCACATTCAGTTTAAAAAGAATTAATAGTTTTTATAAAGTTGTCATGCCAAGCAGTGAAGCGCGCAAGCCAAGGAAATTCTAAATTCAAGAACAGAAGCAAAATTCAAAAAACTTTAAATTACAGATTTCTCAATTTTTTACTCATCTGAACATAACGCGTACATAATTAAAGCGTTTGTTAAATTTTCCAGTACAGATTTCATTTGAAATATTTCTTAAGCCAATCCTCTTTCAAGATGCATTGTAAGTATACAACGTGTGATTCAAAGAAAGGTACATTCATCGTCTAAAAATAACTAATATTCGATATACAGTTAAGAGCATTACGTGGTAGTAAGATTTTGAGTCTAATCTAAATATCTCCTATACATTTTTGTTAACATCGTCACGCCTTCATCTTCTTCGCGGAAATAATAGGTATGGAAAGAACGGACATTATAAATAGACAAAATCCAACTGAAAAGAAGAGTCTCAAATTATCTTGAAAACAAGGTTTGGAGAAAATTATTTCACTTTTATCACTTGGTAATCTTCATCTTTAATTATTAAGATCTCCCCAAAAATGGCGTAAAGAAAATGAAATTGATACAAAAAGCAAACAAAAAATTGTTTTGGGGATGATTTGTACACTGGATTTTCAATCAACTGCGGTTAGTCAGCACCGTACAATTCTTGACGTGCTTGATGGATAACATAGGGGGTGAAAATCCTATAACTTCACTGCCAAATCACTGGCTTTATAAAAAGTAATATAACCATCGTATATATATACTGTATACGTATATATATATATATATATATAAAGAAAAAACAAAAGAGAAACCGGCATGTCATAAACAATCTAGTTTCTGCTTTCATTTTTCATGTAGGATTTCTTTTATTAAAATGGAAATGTGTCGTCGAGGATTCTAAAACAAGATTTGCTTTTAATATTAATGACTTATGATTAAAGGTGAATTAGTGTACAACCTTTTCAGGGAGAAACGTAAAAAAATTCTGAATTATTTACTTGGAAGTTTTGAAGTTTTGTTTTTAGTTGTTAGCTGTCAATTATTGGAATTCATTTTGAAATTCTTTTCCCTTAGCGTTTTAGCTTCCATATAGCTAAATTATATATTGTTAAACTCAGAAAATTGTTTTTGAGGAATTTTAATTTTGTTATGAATTTTTTTGTTTCTTTTTTCTTGTAAAGAAACTGAAGTGAAATATGAGAACCAAGAAAAATTAGATATAATATTAACAAATATAAACTGAGGGCAAAGCAGAAATGAAAAGCTCCGTACATTTTGTAGGTTTCTAGGTAACACTACACTTCTGTAAAGATGTGCCTTTTACCTAACAAAACTAAAGAACTAACGCTAACTTGATCCATTCCCATTTAGTAAACAAGCCAAATTGAATAATACAATTCAAGTGCATAACGTTTGTAGGTAAATCATACGCTATATTTAACGCTGCAATAGAAATCAATAACAGTAAGTTCATTATACTGACAAGAGAACAATATTAATGTAGTTAAGGTAAATTGTAGATGTTGAAGTATATTTAGCTCTAAATTAATCATTACATATTAATACTTATTGAGAAGTCATTATCACGTAGCGCAATACAAATAGTTTAGTAATACATGTGATCCTACTACGTAAAAGTAATTTGGTAAATGAACAACGATGAATATTACAGCCTCTGAAATCCTTAAATAATTAATAGTCACTTAATTGGTTGATACGATGGCTCATTTACAAATAAATAAAATATTCCTAAAGACGAGTGTGTTAAAACAAAAACGTCTTCCGAGGGCTTTCGTTAGCGTGTGATAACAATAATATCAAGTCCATAAAACAGATAGACAATTTCAGATAAACGTCCCCTTAAATCCTTGACCCTCACCTTATTCTAATAACTATCAGATTGGTAAAAGATTTATTATTACAATTTTTATCCGGAAGTTACATGTTCTAAAAGTAACTTCAATATCTATCAATTAATTCTGACCTCCTCTTATTAATTTGTGCACTTTAGTTTAAAACATCTGGGAATGTGAAGCATAACCACAACGAACTCCGTTTTGTTACGTTTTTCATATTTAGGGGGCGATTTTGACCATGTCCTCAAAGTGATATAAAAAAATGAAAATATACGTATCTCTTATTTTTTGATGTAGAATACGATTCTAAAGTAAAAAAAAATTGAAAATATTCCCGAAGAATTATCAAAAAACGAAGACACCACGTGATCTTTAGCTTTTGATGTAGAATCCATATCTGAAGTCAAAATTTCGAAATGCGGACAGACAGATAGAATTCATTAATAGTCAACTTCCTATTTACTTACGTCCTCTGTTCAGCTCTATGTGAAAACCTTACCAACTCGTCATAACTGACTCATTAATGGTTTAAGTCCTCATTGAGTTCTTAAGAAAATTTTCTTTAACGGTAGCGCTACAGATTTAATTAGCTCTTATTCAATCTTTGCCCTTAACTTTCCTAAACTTTCTTATTCTGCAATAGTTTTTAAATTACAACAAAACATTCATTTTGGATTTTTGCGGAGATCAGAAAACCATCCTGACTAAATTACTGAGATAGCGTCTGGTTAGTGTCATTGATATATCGCAGGAGAGAGACCTAAAATATTTTACAAGTTTTTGGTGTATTTCAAAAGTGTTTTCCTGGGAACTAGCGTACGTGTTTACAGCAGAAGATTCAGTCAGATACACTTTTCCTGAAAGATGGAATCGCTCGGGTCGGGCATCCTACTGCAAATGGCCTTTGGTCACAACAGTATTAACTAGGTTTCCCTTCAGATTGGTTTGATTCCCCACAATCTAAACCAGGTTTGCGGCCTTCAGTTTAGTCGTAAGTATCTTGTACTCGTCATGTCAGCGGAGTAGTGAAAGATAAGGCTGCGGCGTTAACAGCTGAAACATCAAAACCTTGAATAATGCTGGCTTGCAACGTATACTTTCTAGGCAGAACCTGAAGCACACGCAATTTGTTTATTGTTCTGACAAACCAAATTAGAATTTCGACTGTTGGTGCATACGAATAACAAACTCCTCGTGTTACAGAATTTCTGGAAGGCTTACTTGATACTCGGAAAGGTGTTTGCAGTCCATAGCAACTGTAACATTGTGAATGCAGAGAAAACTGTATCTAATGTGGTTAGGAAACCAAACTGTTGACCTGCTAGGAGATTGCGGTTTTTGTAAAATTCTAGTACTGTTAACCAAGATTTGAAAAAAGTCGAGCCGATGAGGGCCCATCCGAGTTTGCATTTTCCTGTGCTTTGGGTGAGTTACGGTAACAGAGGCAGTTACTGAAAATTTCTGGTTCGGGCTGTTATTTGCTGGGGCAAGTTTTTATAAAAAGTTATTGTATTGGTGCGAGATCTAATTTTTGGATTATTCATAATTTTGAACGTCTTGGATTTATTAGCTAGTACGTAGAAATTTGGAATTTCATAAAAATACGGAAATGAGCACGATTTACTAAAGAACTGAACAGGTTTAGCATTTCAGGCGAACCACTGTGCAACTTCAGTTTATTTTAGACAAAGTTGGACAGCCAAAAAGTTTTAACCAGAGTACAGGAATTAATCAAACTTTGTATTGTTTACTGGTTTGTTAGTGAGTATACTAAGATGAAAGCTAATCAATTTTTAAACTAGAGACTTTCATAACTCTGCTTACAATTTGGACTTTTTTCAAAAGCATGGCCAGGGTTGGATTTTGTGTTTTCAAATTCAAAAATCATCGATATAATAATTGCCGTTATGGGTTACAAACCATAATCCTCATTAACTTGAGAGGCTCACACACAAAATCTCTAAAAAATTAAGTCAATACAAATTTACATCTATCTAGACGTTTTTTGCCAGTAATAGTTAACAAATTGTTTTTATTTGGAATAACAATTTTTCTACCCAAAAGGAATTCAGTTGCCAGAATTAAATTACTTTTCTAAGCCTGAATACATTTTGATGGGTTTTCCATTTGTGGCTTTATAAATAATGTTCTAGTTCTAATTCTTCTAAATACGTCGCCCTGGATTCTTATGATTCCATTACGGGAAATTCAATATACAGGGTGGCTCAAAATTCTGAAAACGGTTAAATATCTCCAGAAATACGTTTCAGATTAGACAGTTGTGACGGATATATCTATAGGATAAAAAATATTAACAAAGGATATTTTCTTACAGATCGCTTTTAAGCCATTTGATCTATTACGTCAATACCTTCCTTAGCACTATTATAAAACAAATTTATACCTGACTTTCTAGCGCTTGATGCATTTTGATGAGAATAAAAGACCTTTTTAGGTTTCTTTCTTGATATATACCTAAGACAAAAGCGCCATTCGTGTTTTTCGGAGTTGGGGTCAGTGAGTGAAAAAATGTTAGAATACTGGTCTCTATTCTAAGCTACTTTTAATTTTTCCGGAATATGCTTAGGATTCTGTTGCATTTTACTTATAAGTGTTGCCGTAATCATTATGTAAATCTTTTACAAGTTCCACAGTGGTGTACAATCTATTGATCGTTAGAATTGTTTATTCTCATTACAAGTTTTTTTACAATCTCTGGCCCTTTAGTTTTTGGACTACCTTTGTTTTTACCAGCACGTACTTCCCCTCCTAATACGTATCTATTAATAGTCAAAATGCTTATTAGGCTGTTATACACTCCCGGCTTTTCTTTCATAAAAACCTTGAAGGAGCACCTGCCTCTAAACAACGATAACATCTCGGCAATAACGCCATTTGCCTGAAGGTTTGCTTTGTTGAGGTGTTCAAAAATATTACGTAGAGCAGCAAACTTGTCGGTCATTTTTCGGTTTTCTCCCCTTTCACGATTACCGAATTTAATATTTTCAGTGAGTTCTAGAAATCTGCTCCTTCCAAAGCTTCCGAAGGGTTAGGAAATTCCGTAAGGTCCTAACCTCGATGAGGGAAAAATCCGAACCTGCACCTCCGCATGGTGAAAGGCGGGAAACATCCTGTGAGATGGCCAATGCAGGTAGGGACCAAATGATCATCGATATAAATTATTCTCTTTTATCGGCCAACAGCTCTTGTGTCCCAGGGACAAGAAACTGACCCTAAAGGCAGACGAACTCTCAATAGTCAACGGCATAACAATATAGAAAGCATGGAGAAACTACTACATTAACGATCCAAAAGATATCTCAAGTATAACTGCATTATGAACGACGGCAATGAACTAATGGCCTTGAGTTTCCGGCGTCACTTCACTGGAACAGGGGTTTGAAAAATCCCTGAGCGAAAAATACACGAAATAAGTAGAATTGCAACGTGGAACGTTAAAGCTATGAGCAAAGCAGGTAAATTAAAGAACATCAAACTGAAGATGACCCGACTAAAAATAGACCTACTTGAAGCCAGTGAGGCTCGATGGTCAACGTCTGGTATAAACAGAAATGGTAGGTTTACAACCTACTAGTCAGGAATTACTAATACCTCTCACAAAAACGGACTAGCACTTATCATAAAAACTGAAATGAGCAGTCTAGTGCAGGCATTTATTCCAATCTCAGACCGTGTGTAACACTTTTAAAACTTAACAGCAAAAAAGGGGGACAGCAAAATTGACGAATTCTATAGACATATTAAGGAAGCAACAAATCATATAAAAACACACGAAGTTAACATACTGATAGGAGACTTTAACGCCGAAGTAGGACGAGAACTAACACCAAGAATCAATGGTGGGCACGGACTTGGAAATAGAAATGAGAGAGAAGAAGGTTTGATCACCTTTTGCCAAGAACAGGAATTAATAATAACCAAAAAGGCGATTATATACATGGAAAGAACAGCAGATAAAGAGGGACACATCATGAGATATCAAATTGATTATATATTCATTAATCACAGATTTGGAAATACAATGAAATATGTTAGAACATACCTCAGTGCCGATGCTAACGCAAATCACGTAATGCTGTGTGCTTCCATCAACGTCAAACAGAAAAAA
>VTPC01088663.1:0-11894 GCA_011009095.1 Ignelater luminosus
TATTACACTGAATAGCAAGCTACAAATGCTGTCAGTGATGAGAAATTTAAAAGTGGCTGTTGAATTGTTTTCTAAAACAATATTTGCATAGAAATCTTCTCAAAAATAGGCAACTTTTGTCTTATCTAGCTGACTTTGTATCTCTTACGGTTTACAAGGGTCCTCCAGATATCCTACATAGTCTGCGTAGTAAAACAACAATTAATGAAATCCTTACTCTGACACTAGTGCTCTTATTGCATTTGCACACCTAATGAAAATTGTACATGATATTTAATTCTATTGCTTCTTACACTTTAAGTGACTATGAAATGTAATACAGGACAAGAATTAAGCCGAAGTTCGCATAAATCTAAAACACTCATGTTTATTTAAGATTTCGAAGAAAATCACACAGTCAATAAGGTATAGTATAAAATGGGACTGTATACAGAAATCTCCCTTTACAAAAACAAAAAAAAGGTTATCATACATTAATTTTTACCAAGTAGTTGCAACACTGAGAAGTTATAGGAGAGAGAAAAAAGAGAAATTTTGGCGGCGTTCCTCGTCGCGTCTAAAAGATCGCCTTCTTGGTCCTTGTTGAGTGTTATCTTCAGCGCACTATCTCGATCATGGTGACCTGCAAAAGACGCTTATCGCGTCGGAATGCCTTTCCAATAGAATGTTGAACGCGTAGGTGTTACCTCCGTTGTAACAGTCACCTTCCCGAAGATCGCTCCTTTGTATGATTGACGTGAAGGTACAAATGTAGAAGTTTAGGTATCCGGTGATATCTGCCCAGGGTCACTGGAAGACGCAATTGTCAAACAGGTCGAGGTGGACAACACAGTCAGGCCACAATAGGAGATACAAAACCAATAAGTTGCAATACGTATACACAGTAACGGCACATCAATAGCAAGACAACAACAACGATTATAATACTGATAAAAGTAATCAACAGTATATGCGTTTATCATATTTTAAGATTTGGCCTTTGTTTATATTGTTGCAGCTGTGCAGGTGTAGGAGCAAGTAATGAGCAAATTCTACAGTAAATAAGAATTTCTCACTATTTCAAAACCAGCCAAAAAATGTCTAATCAGACAACTGACTTTTGGTTTACAGTATGCCCAATGTATTTTGATACGTGCAGGTAGACAACACATTATGCAAATGACCAAATCCCATATGCCACTTTTGAGTATTAAATTTCTTTAAACACAGCTACCCCGTTTCAAAATTTAAAACTATATTCTGTAATCACGATGATATCCACGACATACCTACTGGAAGTGACTTAAGTTGAGCACACTGTATAGTACCAGACGTTCATTTGCCTTTCAAAGTTAGTCCAAACGTCTATAGACGTAAACTGGTCATTCATTGGACGTCCACTTTTGGACGATTATTGCATGACAGTTAGAGGACGTCCGCTGGACTTCCTATCTTGGTCCATATTTCATCCGAATATTTTTGCACGTACAATGTATATACAGTGGACGTCCGTTTTTGGACGTTCATAGGATGACCATAAACAAATGATATCCAAATTACGTCTAGTAATGGACGTTTGTTAAATGTCCAAAGTTGTGACAGACGTACGTCTCATGGAGGTCTAGTCAACGTCTGTCGTCGACATTTGGGCGTCCATATGGAACGATTGTTCTAGGAAGGATAAGTAAAACTTGGTATCTTAAAAGTAAATAACGAAATAAAAAAGAAAAAGACAGTTATATGAGATATTACTAAAACTAGATTTCGTTGTAGTCATAAAATGAAAATTCTAACAAAATGCAACATCTGATAAAAAGCCCAATGCCGCGATTATATCTGCCACATAGAGCTTGCAATGCGATTCCGATCTGTAGATCCATTGTGTATTTAGTTTATTTCTTAACAAAAAGAATGGCATGCAACAATCAGATTATAAATCTGCACCCCAGTTTTATCATTTGACATTAGTCACGATTAATACTGACTAACTGCTAAGTTAAAAAACAGAAAAACAATACAAAAGCTTCAGTAAACACGCAACATTTTCCTGTTTACTCTTAAAAAATACGCAAAGAACGTCCAGAATTGAAAGGACAAAACTGAGATTGATTTTTATTTAAAATTTTGTTTTAATTGCATCTTCGTCCATAAGATTAACTTTAATATGAAATCCTCTAAATGCTAAATTCAAAGAAAAAGTCAAATTTTCAAACAAACCTCTTTAACTCGACAAATAGTATTGTTTAGAAAAGTTTTTGCTCCCGTTTTATTATAGGCAGCATTTTAAAAAAAATTACATTTTACGAAAAGCGCAAAACCTCAATTTGCGTATAGTAATCCATCCACGAAAAACATTTTAATAAACGTCAATTTAAATTGTTCCTGGAGTTCAAATAAAAAATTATTTCATAACCACCTGTGGATTTCGGAAATTTATTCCAGATTTAAATTGTGTGTGTTTTAAGGTCCGCATTTTTCTTCCAATCACAATTTATCTTATGGCATAAAATTTTAACTAATCAAAGTTTTTTTTAGTCATTTCTATTTATCATCTAACATTCCAAAATCCAGACAAAAAGCATTTCGGCTGATTGAACAAAACCCGCAACTAAAAAATTCCCGAGAGCAATTAGTTTTCAAGAATGATTTAGTGAACTATCACTTTTGCAGTTATGTTTTCAGAGATTAGAAATTTAGTTCATGGACTAACATATTTATGGTATGGATATAATAACTGGAACAAACTTAGATAATATGTAATTAGGACTAGTTAATTTAGCGCCTAATATGCCAAACAAACTTGAACAAACTAAAAGTTTACTAAAGTAACGTTAAGAAAGTTTTGAACTAACCAAGACGTTCCGGATGTTTTACAAACATGAAACTTGTATCTTGATAATACAAACAGCAGTAATAGATAATTCAAAATTTGTTAGTCTTGTGTTAGACTTGACAAATTAATATCTAATCTTGGCTATTTCTCCAGGCTTTCATACAATACAAACATTGATTAATATTCAAAATGTGCGTAATTTAACATCTACCAAAGGCGTTTAATAGTCTGTTTTGTGAAAGGTTTAAAACACTCTTGAGCAGGACATTTCGCTGTCGCCTTGAAGAAGAGATAGGGATGCAGTCCTAAAGCTACATGTATCTGTGTTAGAAACGACGCCGTTTGCGTTACTGGTGCCCCTGGGGGTTGGTTGGTATTCGTAGCAGACGCCAGGTGTCAGTGGTGTCGCCCGATAACATGACAAATCTGCGACACCCGCATCAGCGGTCTCTGCCATGATCCATTGCGGCTCGAACTGAAGCTCCCAAGGCGGCAGTTACACTTGCTAGGCTATGGTCTATGGAAATTGGTTTATTCGGTTTGTTTGATTGCTTTACGTGACTTAGATGCAAGATCTTCGACCACCCGTTTCCTTCCTTTACTTCTATAATTACTTACATAAAATCGAACTTGTTCAATAAATGGTTTTACTATAAGAACTGGAAAGCAAAAAGATTCGTTTAAATTAGATTGTTTTGCAAGAAATGGCATTAGGAGATTCTCTTAGTTCAAATTAAAAGTTACAACAATATTATGAAAACAATCACTGAAGTAAGTTCTTCATATAGTAAACAAACTTTTTTATTTTAGGTGAAATCTTTAATAAGAAAAGTAGTTTCCTTTTTTTTAATGTACGCATATACAGGGCGTCCTTTTATTACGTAATTAATGTACTTATATCTAAAGGCAGATCTACAAACTTAAAAGAAGGATACTGTGAAGTATTTAAAATTCTTTATCTGATTATAGTGTAGGTACGTTTAGAAGATATTTTGAAAACATACATTGCTGCACAAGGAATATTAACAAAGCACAGTATTTATTAGATTTACGTACTTGACAAACAAAAATACTTAAAGGAAACATAAGGATCAAACTCAACAGTAACTAGTTAAAGAGAAAATCTAAGAGGTTATTTTATGAAATAAATCTGTGTATGAAACTGCTACTAAAAAAACTTCCACGGGGTTTATAAATTCCTTTTTGTTCAGCAACGGAAATTCTAAGAAAATTAAAGCTAAGGATGAAATTAAATCTGTGGAAATTAAAATTAGAAAGAATACTCAAGAGGAATAGAACCGAACCCAAATCTCCTGAAAACATTTGAAGTTCTAACAAAATTAACAAAATGATTTTTTGAAAGTACAGTGCAGCCTCCATAATCCGTATATGCGCTAATTCGAATCTCGCCCTAATTCTAAGGTTCTGTCCCAATATACAACACATAAAATTTCATTTTGTTATTTTGTTGAATTTCAAAAAATTTGGATTATCGAGCAGCACCGCACAAGATTCTCTTGATGCTGTCCGTTTTAAAAAATGCTAATTAATCTGGTCCATCCATCCATAAGTCTAAGTATCTCTTCTCAAAGGCAAAGTATTTTGCATATACGAATACTGATAAATTCGAGTTAGATTTACCGTAGAATCTAGGAAGTCAAAAAAAGCAATAAATTGAAACTTTTTGAATTGTAGCAGGCAAACCTAGATCAAGCAGTACAAAATGCTGTCCATTAGTTTGAAAACAATTGGGTATTATAAGGTTACTATTAGCCAAACCAAATCTCTTTTAGCAAACAAGCATAGTGGAGACACATCGCATTAGAACGCATTTTACTGCCAGGCTTCAGTTCAGTTAATTTGAAAGCATGTCGAAACAGCTTTTAGAAAATACAGTTAGTTTCTGAAATTAATAACGCAAACTTACGAATTATCGTGTTAGAGTTTAATGCTGCATATGTTGCGGAAAATAGCCTTAGATTCAAGTTCCTCGCCCTACTAGGTCAGCAGAGGAAGAATAGATAAGATACATAATTATCCAAAGGCAAAACGTTTATGAAATGCAAAAGCTTAAAAACAAAATAACTTAAGACAATCTAAAGTAATTATGGAAAATTAAGAACTAAGTAATGTGAAATTCTCTACTGAACCCGCACAAAAAGAATGTAAGTCTTATACGTACACATAAAAGAAGTGTAAAAGGTATCGTTCAGATAAAGATAGCTGTAAATATTATGTATCATGTGGTGAATATGTCTCCTGTAACATAAAAAGTATTGGTAGTTTAAAAGAGTAATCCTGGTGTAATTCTTTTGTTTGGGATGAGTGACTTATTACCATAACTTTAGCTTCATATCAGTTGTGCCTTGTCTGTGTTTTAAGAAGAAACACGATTCATACTAATTTGGTTTATGATTTTAAAATATCAAAGAGTAATCTCTTCATTGTTGTACAACGAGTAATGGTACTGCCATGAAATGTATTCTCTTCCAAAACGAGACCATATCACGGTTGAGTAGAAAAATATTCTCTACGTTCCTTTAATGACATGTTTCAGTTGGCGAACTTCGTCTATGTCAACTTTAATTGTATGTTGCTATCCTAAACGAGTTTATAAGCTGAATAAATTGAAGTGAAAAGAATTTCATAGTATAGCTAGAGTCACCTTCATCGTGCAGAATAAACGTAATCTTGTCAAAAACAATATCATCTTAGCATACAGGAATGCTTGAAGAAATGATATTCATCAAAGGTGCCTATTCTTAATTAACAATTGAACAAACAACTTAGTTTGCATTTGAAACAAAAATTGACGTCAGATGGAAGAAAAAAGTAAAAATGTCCTTCTCCCAGTTTAAATATAAAATGACAGAAATCAGACATGCCTACAATTAAATGTCGTTATGTCACAACCACAGACCTTATTTTTGCAAAAATATTATTGACGACAGTATGACGTAGTATGAGTGAGACTTGAACATTTTCAACAAAAGTATTTAACCTCAAAAATGAAACCTACCTTAACTTTGTTTTTTTCTTTACTGCCTTATTTATTGATTTCTTCAGAATAGCAAATTTTGAACTAAATTACAATGATCTAAAGAATATTTTACAATACCCATATTCGGTGTTTAGAGCTGTCACTCTTGACGTTTGGAATGTGACTGAATGATTAACGACTGAGTAAAGTATAATAATTAAACAATTCAATGTATTGTGAAATACCTCAAAACCAATCGTGTCAAATTCAACGTTTTGAACAAATTACAAAACGTTAAAGTTATTTAATATGAAAATGTTTAAAAATGATTTTCGTTTCCCAGTAAAGTTAAAAAAAATGAAAAGCGGCAATGAAATGTCAAGCGCAAAGATTTAGCTTTAAATTCACATTTAAATCTCCATCGAATTTAAATGACTGCAAGCCATCTCGTAACTTTACGTTTGGTGCGTTTTCATTCCTACGTTTCTGATATCTTTTTTAGTAGTTACAGATTAAAGTTTATTTGTAGAAATGTATTAAGATGTTATTTCGCTATTTAATCGGTTATTTGAAATTTATATTAAATATTATATCTAGAGAATCCTACTGAAGGTTGTAGATACGCTGCAGTTCGATAATACCCATTAATCTAAAAACACGTACCTGAATTTCGTAGTCTGCTGTTAGAATTTCTACATTGATTCTCTTCAAATGAATATATGTACTAAAAACAAATACAGACGATTTTTTAAAGAGTTCAAATAAGTATGAAACTAGCATTATTCTGAGTCTGTCGCAATTTCCAAAACTGGTTTCAAAATGATCTAGTCCACGATACGATTTAAACACGAATTACTATAACTTGGAATAAGACGACAGCAGTCACCATACTATATAAAGTATAAATGTAACGAATTCTGACTTAAATTGTTCAAATAAAGTCAAGCATGCTTTAGTCACTGATATCACAGCAAGTTTAAATGCCTCAATTTTATTGATCAACGCAATGCGTGCTTAGGCTTAAAATTCTACATCACTATTCATCTACATCTCTTCCTTTTGATTTATTTGATCTTGACCTACTTGGACCGTTGATTATTTGATTACACGTTTTATGTTTTATGACTTTAATCAAAGCAAAAGGTTAACTGCAAGAAGATTTTCCCTCGGATGGTTTCCATTTTTTGAGGGGAATTTGGAAGCATTTCCCTAAATTTGTCTACGTAGAGATAGGAAAGTTTAAAGACATCAAAACTGCTCTATATTGCGTTGTATAACGACAAACACATTTGTATTATTCCACAACTTGAACGTCAAAATCAAATGGTTTGGTTACATTCCTGCTCCAAAGATAGTTGATGTTGATAGATTTGCTATTTTTTCAATTTGGGCACCGACCTACAACGATCACTCGAAAAACTTCACTCTCTGCATGGCATTTACACTAAACAGATTTACTTTTTATAAAAGTCAATTCTGTTCCGGGCACCTACTCTCGATATGGTTTCTAAGCGTGAAAGTCAAGAACTAAGAATTGAGTTGCGATACAGCACAGTAAATTGTGAGTTGAACAACAAGCGCAGTGTTTTCAAGCATGGCTTTTGAAGATAGCAGTATAAAAACGTGGGAGGTTGCAGTAAAATATTTTAATTCCCTAAATTTCCTTCTAGGAAGGCCTGAAAGAGTTCTAATATTATTGATTTCAAACAGTTGTCCCAGAATGCATAGGTTTATTGGGTGAACTGTGACCAGCTTAATTACTTTTTCGGAAAGTAGAAGCAATTCAGCCAAAGTATCCTCTGTCACATTGTGCTATCATTTGTTTAATAGTACTCAATGAACTCTGGCTAAGTGGAATCTAAAACAGACAAACGGTAGACGCTGACAAAGTTTGTGACTGTGTGACCTAGTGGGGTTCATGAAAAAATTTCTTTTTCGTGTTGTAGTTGTTTTTTCCGAACAAAATTTGATTTTCTGTTGCCGAACTCAAATTTCCAATCAGCATCATAGAGAATCGTTTTAAGCAAAGCAGTGCACTAAGTACTGATCAGAGGGGTAAATTTGCAAGATGAGGTAAGTGAATGCCAAAACTTTCTAAGTGTTTTGCAGGAGTGTGATATAACAAAAGTATTCAAAGTTTTTGAAAATTGCCAAAATTGCCAGAAGATAAGGTGAAGACAAAAACAAAGATTGCTAAGATCATTTTGCAATTTTAGCTTGTAAGCATCCACAAGTCTCCTTTGCAAGATACGGACCACAAACGAGCAGCATTTAAAAGTTGAGATTTTTCACATTTATAAATTTTGTTGTTTTTTTGAACTAGTATTGATAACTTTGCGCAAGGTACTTCAAATGTTAGTTTAAGTTTCAAATTTATACAAAATTGTTTGCGTAGGTTAGACAGGAATTTCAATCAATAAATAACTATGTACATATGGGTACCTTGTTTGGGCACAAGAATGACGAAACTGGACCTGATGATGGAACAATCTACAGAGCGATATCACAAATACGACCTAACAATGGCACATTCTAGGTTTGGCGTATTGACTGATTGCAATGTTCTACCTTTACATAGTATTATTGAAGGAGTTTAATATACTTATTAATGCCCCGCTGAAGAAAAGTGCTATTACTACAATTAACCATGAATTCTCTAATAGAATCAAGTAGTTTCTTCCTACATTTAAAGAATACGTGCGTAGAAATAAATAATATGATACGAGAATAGTTCTTGAAGTCAAATTAACTTTGCAGACTGACCTTGCATGAAGTTATTTCAAAATTGTTTTCTTGATTTTCTTTTTTTCCCTTCCTTTTTCTTTATTTGTTTAACATGTTCCCTTGAGGTTCCTCAAGCGGAACGAGCGCCGTTAACCTTCGCGTTTGGAACCGGATATAAACAATAAGCGCTACACCAAAGATGTCTGTCAAATAACACCGACAAGTCGTCACTGATTTTTTCAAAGCTACACACATGAAGTAGCTACTTGTTTCATTTCAATAAGATTTTCTAGTATTGTTTTCTACTGCAACAAATCGAAATGCTGGAAGAAGTGTCCAACTGCAGCTGCCGCTCAAAACGATCTACAAATGAGTGTTAAATTAAAGCCTAGCAAGTCATTGATTGCAGTTGTTTAGTTTAGATATTTAAATCTCTAGGAACTTTTTTTTTTGTAAAATTTTAAAGTCAGCTTACCCACGCTTGCCGTTAGTAAGAGAGTAAAACTACTTGAAGCAGTATATAAATGCACAAAGTATATCTACAAACTTCTGGAGACGCTTCATCTCTTACCGATAATGTGGATTTTTAAAGTTATTTACAAATTCCAAGTAGGTTTTATGGTATATGCATGAACTCGTCCTGAAAACTTTTGCGGAGACAGACTAAAGTTTAAAGGACGTGTTATAAATTTTCAAACATCTATAAGATTATATTACACCAAAAACGTGTAATATTTCCATAATACAATTTTCACATTTATATTCTTTTTGCTCATACAATGCGGTAATAATATAATTTTTCTACATTCATAAATAATTCATAAAGTTAAATAGTAGAAAAGAGAGGAATTTTGAGATTCTTAAAATTTTTAATTAGATTCATCATCCCGGTAAACTTGTCAATATTCATGGGAATGTTAAACTAACCCTTATCTCTGTTCCCCTTGTTACAATTTACTGCGGCAGGGCAAGGTTTGTCTCAAAATTTCCAAGATCCGATGAAGCTGCTGCTTTATTGAAGTTTAAATTGTCAGGTCTGAATACATTTTCTCCTTCTCGATAATTATTTTATTTCGTTATACGAGACTGTTAGCAAGTAATTTCCTGTTTTTAGTCTTTCAATTTCTCCAGATGAAGGAAATTTGTAGACGACGAAGAAGATAAAATCGATTTGTTTTTGGAAAATGTCAGTAATAAAAGTTGTAGCGGATCGTTTGACTCCTTTTATTTTTAAGTCAATTAGTAATTTAAATTCTTAAAGTTATAGTAACACTACGGGAAGGAGAAAATATATACGGCCACGGCAGACAATTACATATCCACTTAATCAGAAATCATCGATATCTTACAGGTTCCTACTGTGAAATGGGCGGCTGTAAAGCTGCATGTTCACCTACGTTTCGTTATAAATAACGAAACGGTGCGTGATATTGGACTATAACAAGAACGAAGTGTGTTTAGATAATATGATATTCGCTTTTGTATTTCACAATTTCCATTGTATTGAAAATGTATTGGATAGAATCTTTTAAGAACACTACGAACCATGGTAACTACGTACTTTACTGCTACAAGAAACATTCTGTTATTAAATTAAATCATATATTTATAGTCACATCAAGAATAAATTATGAATCTTACTAACGAAATCACTATAATATACATTTTCATTTATACCGTTATAGGAAATACACAATTATATTGTTTCAAATTACTTATTGCTCTATTACGGGCCATTTCACAGTAACGTACGTACCAGTCAATCTAGATGTAGGAAGTGGGAAGTAGAAGTGATTAAATTGCATCTGGTATTAATCATTATACGCATAATATCAAATGATGTTGCATGTTAGATTGATTTTTACAGTTTAATATTTAATGATCGTTTGGTTCTGTAATTAGCCTGAATGTAACGTAAGTAACTGGAATGGCCTTTACGTAAATTATCAATGTTCATTTTTACTGATTTTTTTAAATTTAAGATAATATAACACGAGAACTGAGCAAACCATTCTCAACCTTAGAAAAATAGGTACTGAAAAGTAAACTACATATTTTGTTTCGGATACAAGCAGATCCAGTTTCAGTGGGTGTTCTATGCGTGTATGCACGTAGGCGGCCAGGTTATAAGAGCTATTGAATAAATCAGTGTTTATCGAAAGCATTTAATTACGTGCAAAAACATCAACAAAACGCAATTAATCTTTCTGTATAGAATTACAGGAATTTTCAAAACCGAGAAATGAAACATCAACTTAGGATAAATTGTACTCAATTGGTAAAATCGTTTGAACAAGGAAAAGAGTAATACGACAAAACCAGTATTAGTTTCCAATAAGCAACATTTTTTTTGAGAAAAAACGTATTTAAAGGAATATATTTGTGTACGTGAACGCCAATAAAAATAACGCTACTTCACAAGTTTATTATTATTAATCAGTTCTACAATATATTCAATATTGAGGCTTGAGGCTTGAAAACTAGTCAGTAGAACTTTTTCATATTCCCAAACGGTAAACCATTTATAACAGTTCAAGTTCCGTCTAGGTGTGACCTTTCGTTGCCGAGATATAAACAAAACTTGGAAAAACAACAAAAAATGACCACCAATGCCTGTAGCGTTGGAGAATCTGCGATCTACCACTGCCAGTTATCAAAGATGTTAGAAATAACATATCATAAGATCACTAGACGACAACCAGGGTCATAGCTAAAAGCGTTTTCTCGGAGAGGGAGGTTAAGTATTACATATCATCTTACTATACCAGGAAAAAAACCCGCATTTAACTGAACAGTTTGGCGGAGGAAGATTTGAATCCCTAATAGTCCTACAGACCTGACGACAACAAAGACAGGGCAAGAGAACAAACAAGATCGCATTTTTGCATCCAAAATGATTATTTAATTGACTTTTGACAGCAAATTTAGCCTTGTTAAGAAGTTTTCAGCTTTTTAGTAAAGTAGGAAATACACAGAGATATTCAGAACTCGGTTCCGTAATTACTATAGTTTGTCCATTAACTATTGTCTATTACACAGGACATTTCAGATAAAGTATTAAAAGGAATAAAAACCGTACAGGTAGTATAGGTAATATGCATATCCTCACATTTTTAGATTATAATAATAATAATAATAGCCATTTATTATTATCACCAGGGGAAAATAAAATAACAGGAAAGATGTTAAAAGTCGGAAAAGAAGAAATAACAAAGCTTAGACAGATACTGTTTAACAAGGTAATAAAGAACGAACAGGTGCCAGAACAATGAACAAAAACAATAATAATCTTACTACACAAAAAAAGAGACACAGAAAGAATAGAAAATTATAGACCTATCAGCCTCATGACAAATATGTACAAGATATTTGCCCACA
>VTPC01088665.1:0-14462 GCA_011009095.1 Ignelater luminosus
AACTTTGAACGACCTATGTTTGGTTAAAAATAAAATAAAAAAACTGTACAAATAGAAATAGAAATGAAAACAGAAATAAAAAACAATTGTGTCTCACATACTTTTTTTTTTTACTGTATTTTGTTCGGTGTGACATGTTTAATATAATTTAATCTTTTACTTGTATTTTTAAACGTTAAATTGTTATATCTCGTAATCGAAGAGGTTGTTTTTCTTATTTTGGATCAAAAAATACGTCTGTATATAAAAAACAATTAAATGCAAAATAACATATTAAACAGAGATTGGGACTAACAACTATTTCTAAAATGTGCACATGTATATTAAAATCAAAGAAATAAGATACTTTATGCATGTTCACCATGTAAATACCAAAGATCTACTAACAAATATTACAAGATACATAATAAAAAGTCTTGGAGCAAAGGAGGGCAATTGAATATGTTTTTATTTGTAATTGTGACATTATCTGTGTTAAGGTGTTTGTATATCTCATATTGTTTATATATTTGTAATTTATAAAATTTATTAACGTTATGTAAGACAAAAAAATCCCTATTATAATCGAGGTTGTGGTCAGTCTGTAATACTAATAAATAAATAAAAATACTAAAAGCAGAAAAACTATGAGCTTGTTTATTGTTATTAAAGAGCGGATTCGTAGGAAAGATCCATTTTATTAATTATTTAGGGCGTGAACGAAAACCGAGTTATAAACTTGTTTCTGTAAAAAGTAAATCATTTGACACCCCCTTTTAATTTCCTAAATTTCTAAATTACGAATGTTGATCCTAAATACTGCATTTTAACTTCCTGTTTTAGGATATTTTATTTCTTTTTTATTTATGCATTGGCTCAGTTGAAATACAACAATTTGAAATTCTCTTGCATCTCAGTGTAGCTGTGTGGGAACTTTAGCCATTTCCATGCGACCCAACCTTAATAATCCTTAGACCCTATTGAAATTCATACATAAGTACATCGCTAACGCTAAGGAATGTAAGAAATGTGCGTAGTAGACCAGTTTTGGACAAAGCTCACGTCAGCTGAGCAGTAACAAATTATCAGTAGCGGCTCTTGTATATTTTATGATTTTTACATTACTTTTATGCAAGTATGTAGTGCGCCACTGATACTGCTCTTCTGCATGTTCGCACCATTCTCTTTTCCTTTCAGACCCATTTGCTTAAGGGTTGTATTTAGTAGTTTCAGAGAGAACGCTGCAATAGTTTTATGTCTACGCATCGAAAAATTGGAAATTCATTTTCTAATCAAAGTTATTAGCATTAATGGACGTAAATTGGCAAGTCATTAACTTCACTATTGGTTAGAAATTGAAAAAAAGGAATGCACTGCCAGATTTTGCCTTGTTTGAGCGTCAGTTACATCAAATCAGAATATTGTTATTGTTTATATGTAGACCACAATTTGTATGCAACACAAAATTGAATTATAGAAAACATCTGTAGAACTTAGGCAACTTCTTTTGCAAATACTGCCGAAGGTTAATTTTTACCTGCGCTTTACTGGTCGTAAAAGTGTCAACAGTAACTTTGTACATTTCTTTTGTTGTGCATACGAACTAACTATATTCTTCTTCAACAAAAGCTAAAAGTGAGAAGTCGTTAGTAAGTAGCTATAAATAGTGAATTTTAAAAATTGACTTGCTAACAAATTTATTTTCTAATGTAGGTGCATGGTAGGTATTCTTATTAGTAGGCACATGTAATACAGAAATTAGAAAAGGTCTTTATTGTAGCTATTAGTTAGTAATTAATAGTAATTCCAAGTCCAAAAATCAAAATTTGTGTGAAATCTTAGTCGGCAATTGATTATCTGATAATAGAAAATGTATTTTTGTACCTTTTTCTATTGTTTTTTTCATATTTACAGCTCACCTTTAGTAATGCAAAAAAGACAATAATTTTCTGAAGTGAGGTCTCAAGTAGCAGCTTGTACGCAAAAATGATTAATGACAATAACAAAATAATTAAGACTATCGACTATGGCAGATGTTTGATATAACTTATTAAACAGTATTAAGAAGGCCGTCTATGATGAAGAATACCCTCCTTTTCTACCTAAACTGGAAAGTCTCGCTTTAATTTTTTGTTTGTAGAATTTCAAAATTTTATTGCCATTGTAGTATACTTCACTGCATCTGTTGGCGATTAGCATTTTCCTTTAGTTATACCTATTATTACAAGTATATACTTCGTCCTCTGAATTTTGTATATTTATAAAATTATAAATTATAACAACATATCATCTAATAAAATCAATTATATTTAAAAATAAATAAAAATATTAGTAAGTGGATCTCTGTAAAAATGCTTTTTAGATTTAGCCTGGCGAACTAAAAAGTTACAAGCACGAGTTTTAAAAATAAGAACAAAAACTGACTAAAATTAATTAACCAAACAAAATAAAAGATGATGAATTAGTAAAGAAATGAAATAGCCCTTTGAATAAATCAGTATTATTATTTTAATTGTAATGAGTCCATTACTACTGACATGCATTAGTATTGTGTTTTATTCAAATTTTGAACACTCTCATACCAGGAGACAGTGTGTCCAAGATAAGGATGCACAGCGTGGGGATCTTGGAAACGGTAAGAGATACAGGATCGGTTAAATGGGATGAAAGTTGGCTATTTATAGGACTTTTTTGTTCGCGTTTGCGAAATTTAGATATCTTGAATAGTTTCTGAGATATTTAAAACATGCTGATTTCTCGATTTTCGTCTTTATTTCTTCTTTCATTTATTTGAAAAGATATCGGAAAACTAAAACCACTTTTCTATTGCCACTTTTTATTCTATTAAAATACGCTAACAAAATTCCTGCACAACGTTTCGGTTTCGAATAATCATCATCAACCTCATTTTTCTAAATGGGCGGAAAAACAACTGAAAATCTTTTTGGATGGCCCTAGTAATGATGTAAATATGATTTTTTTGTGTTGAACCCTGCTGTGATTAACCGTGATAATTGCTGTTCTTCTTCAAGATTTTGGTTAAGCACATGATTCTTGATGTAACCCCAGAGGAAAGAATCTAATGGTGTTAGATCAGGGAATGGTGCAGGCCAGGGTACTGCTGAATGCATTAATTTATAGCATAAAAAACAAAAATAACCCTATTATATTTACATCGGTGGAATCGTGACAACAAGAACTATTCAAAACAATTTTTAATTGCTTTTTCCCATTTAGAAAAATGAGGTTGATGATAGTTACTCGAAACCGAAACGTTGTACAGAAATGTTGTTAGCGTATTTTAATAGAGCGCAAAAAGTGAAAAGGAAAAGTGGTTTTAGTTTTCCGATATCTCTTTAAATAAATGAGAAAAAAAAATAAAAACGAAAATCGAGAAATCAACATTTTTTTAAATATCTATCTATCTATCCAAGATATCTAAATTTTGCAAACGCGAACAAGAAGGTCCTATACATAGCCAACTTTCGTCCCATTACACCGATCCTGTATCTCTTACCGTTTCCAAGATTCCCACGCTATGCATCCTTATCTTGGACACACTGTGTAGTGTACACTTAAAATTCATATCTTCGAAACCATGGACACCAGATTTTATGGTATATGGAGATTTTATTAAAAAAATAAACTACCATTAATAAAAAATACAATGAATCAAAAATTGTTCATCCCCGTCAATTATATTTTCAAAAAGTAGTAATATACAGAGTGATCATTTTAAAAACTTCCATTCTAAATGTGTTTAAAACCAAACAAGATATCGGAATAAATTCAAGGACATTTTCTTGTACCGGAAGGAGGGACTAAACTATGTACAAAGTTTTCTATTAAAATTCCACCTTTAAGCTCCAGCCACCCTCACTTTAAAAATTTAAATTGAATGATATGGCATGTAGCACATCAAGTTAAAGGTCTTCAATACCAAAATGCAGTGGTATTTAAAAAAATCAAATTGGTGGTTGGTTTTCGAAGAATTAATTTTTTAATTTTAATAAAGGTGCATTATTAAATTTATCGTAACAGATGCTCGAATTGCGCTCCGTTGGTTGCTAGGCAATGATAAAGCCTATTTTACTTTACTTATCTAAAATTACAATGAATTTCATTTGATTTGATTGATGTATAAAAACAAAAATAATTTAATTTCAGTAAATCACTAGTATAATACTAGTTATGCTTATCATCTTCAACTAAATCTGTAGATTAAAGAACTTACACATATTATTATGTACTTTTCTCCAGCTTTATAACACTTTCCCAAAAGACCTCAAAAGTTCATCTCAAGAACAATTAGAAGTTCACAATTTGTTTTCTTACTACATATCATCGATTTATCAAACCAAAGTGTAAACAGTTTTTATATCATTAAAAACAACCCCAACCCGCAAACCGAACATATTCTTGACTAATTGTTGTTATTACGATGTTGATCTAGTTTTGTTGTACTTTTTATTGTTATGGTAAAGTAGAAGGATGATTTGGAAACGATAGAATAAGCATCTTTGCGTGTGATATATCCAACCGGTTTTGTAAATCTATTCAGTCAAAAACATCTGGGAATGCAAAGCATAACCACGACGAACTTCGTTTTGTTACTTTTTTCAGATTTCGGCGGCCATTTTGACTATGTTTCTGAAGAGATATCAAAAAACGAAGACACCGCGTTGTCTTTAGTTGTTGATATAGAATCCAAATCTGAAGTCAGAATTTCAAAATTAAAAAAAAATGCGGACAGACAGACCGACAGCCAGACAGACAGACTTCGCAAATTCAGGAACGACTCCTTTTGAAGTTCGTTGAACATTGTCTTAGTTGTTTGCGTGTACACGACGTAAACCGTCAGTGCCATAGTAAATTTTTTGACTCTACCGTTTCTTCCAGGTAACTGCCTTTCTATTCTGGAATCAACCAATTCAAGAAGATTATGATTCATGTAAAAATTAATTAATCTGTCAATCACTTTCTCTTCCCAAAACTTCCCGTCTTTAAAAATCTTTTGAATACTAACACCTTTAGGGGTCCAAAAAACAAATAAACAATATTTTCTCTGGGCAATATGTAATTGACCCTGAATCTGAAAGCAATAGTTATGTTTCGTATTTAGTTTTATCTTACCATTTATAAAAGTACACCATTTTTCACGTTCGGCACATTTTGAGAAGTGTCTAACCCACGTAGCAATCCGCCTCTTTTGAACAAAAATAATTGGCACATTATGCGCTATATCAAAGCCAAACGACATTGCCAGTTGAAATCTAACTTCCTTTCTCCATTTCCAGACCAGATGGTTTTTCATTTCGCTCATCCATGACTTTACTTGGTGATACGTGCGGAAGACATGGTACATAGCAGCATCTTGCTGGCAGTAGCAGATTTGAAAAGAAGCTGATAGCGCAAGGTATCTAATGTTGTTGCCTTGTCACCACCATAAAGATGAAGAAGTATACGTTCCTCTGCGTCAGCGATGGTTAAAACACTGGCATCAGGATCCCTGAAGATAGTTGCAAGTTCATGCAATGCTGGCTTGTTCTGGAACCGAAAGCAGAATTTGGTTTTTCCAAAACCGAACAGGGAAGACGTAGTGTCACGCCTACTCAAGGCGTGAAGAACAAGAAGATTTTCAGAACAATATTTCAGAAGTATTACCTTTTCCAGGTTTTCGGAAATAAATGGGGAGATGTTGATCCAAACTTGTCAAAAGAACTAAAAAATCAATGTTCTCCCGGATGATTTTCACAGAATCATATTCTGCAGCGATGGATATAGCGGATATTACAATAAGCACATCAGCGTCTTCTGTTGTCTGCTTCACAGCGAGATTGCCTTGTATGAACGTCTCCTTAACTATCTACCTATTAACTATTTTTGTATCTATCTACCTACTCATGTTGTAGCAAATGTAATGCTCTACAACTTTTAATCAAGACTTTTTCCTCTGTAATGCATTGGTAAAAAGATGTTATCGAAAAATTTAAAAAAGTCCGGAATTTTGATGGTTTTTGGTGCCACACGGTTCTCGAAAAGGGGCGACGAGGTCGAGAACTTGGGTTTTTTGCTAGGGCATCGACATACAAAACATATCCAAAAATTAGAAGACATAACCTTTTGCAAGCAAAGGCCACTTTTTCAGCTTCTATTCCATGGATTGGACTTCCAAATCAGGAAATATATCTGCAGTATCTTGAAGAGAAAAATTTAAAGGCTTTTCCACTATTCCGCTTAGGGATTTATCGTCATTTCTTTCGACTTCCGAATCAGGAGATATATCTTCAAAACCACGCTCTTGTGCACATATTCGCTTGTGAATTCATTATAACTTGTTTCAACATCCAATTCAGGAGATATGCCCCCATTATCACACTCCTTCACAAATTTACTTGTGGACTGATCATTATTTGCTATAGATATAAAATTGATAACCTGATTGTAATACTACAAGCCAATCTTTGTTCATTATAAAGAAAGTAATAACAGAATTGTAACCCTATTAGTAAATAGGGCATAGTCAAGTGATTGATTGATTGAGATTTAATTAATCTAAATATTCATTCAAGTTATAGGAAGTTTTTAAATTGATGTTAAATGGTTAAACTGTAATAATTTCAAATATTTCCTTTTCATTTGCAATACTTTTTTTTCGTACCGTCATTTACTTTATACCTGAATCATAAAATATAATTTAGCTTAGTATTGGAGATATGTTACATTTGGAACATCTTTGAGGAAAACGTTGAGTGATTTATTGCACTTTTTAAGTTGTTACTAAATATGAACAGAATATTGTCTTTTAGATCAATGCAATACTTCAATTCATTTTCGGAGTATTCTTGATCTTTATGCTTTTGATGTATGTTCTTATATACTCTATATTTATTGGCATTTGCAGTGAACTTATAAGAAAGGTTCAGTTTTGTGGCCTAAGGACAGAGGATATATGGAAGCAATTAAGATTATCAACGGAATAAAATGTGTCAATGACACAGCGGAAAGGGCAGTGAAGCTCATAGAAAAATTTAATCAGAAATTTACAAGAAATGAGGCACAAGAGCAATTTTTATTGCAGGTACGCCATTTGCTATTATTGTTACATTTCAGTTCACACGTAGTTTGATCCACTTCTTTTTCTTTTTTTTAGGTCGTATAGCAGTACCGCAGAAAATATCCGACGACCACAAAACGAGGATTGCAGGAATCGTTTTAATGTCCTGTCGAATTATGTAAATAAAGTCAGCCTGTTAAAAAATCAATTCTTGGTCTTTTACACCTTATATTTTCGACCACCAGATTCAGATTTTAGCTAAAAAAAGAAGATTTTCTCGTTGTCTTCCGTGTCAAAATTACAATCAATGTATATACCAAAAGTGTCAGTAGCATCTGCTGTCCATTACCCACTGTGAAAATGTAGTCTTAACGATGAGTTAGTGACTTAGCCCCAGCATCCCTACATACTCGGCAGTTCGAAAAAATAGTTGTAACTTGGGTACCACTCAACCGATTTTGATGAACTTCGCGCCAAAGTGTTCTTCATTTATCGTACTATCCATAACAAAATGTCTTGATTGCTTTTGAGTCCCCATTTTGTGCCTAGAAAAAAACACGTTCGAAAAAACACGAAAATTACGAATTTTTTCAAACTTCAAGCTCGATGCGGCACGTGTTAACATTGTCAGATTGCGCCAAAATTTGGTACATTTTAATATTTCACCTAAAGGCACAAAACTGCAAAACATTATTCAGATCGGCGACATAAGGGTTTTTTTTGAATCTCTCTAATCAAGATATTAATGGTTTGATATCGTTCGTTAGAAGAAATTCTTGAAAGCTTTTTTACAGATTGAGCTTTATAAAGAAAAACTATCGGAATTACCATTATCACCAAAACCTGTTTTAACCAGATGATGTACCTTTTTTTTTATTTAATGGATACATTCGCACAGGTTGTTCTGAGTATAGAACCAGATTCTGAAGCTATTGTTAAACTGCAACGTTACTTAAATCAACTAAATATAAAAAACAAACTTCTTGATATAAAAGCTCATTTTAAAATTCTAGTTGCAAGCATAAGAAAATTAGAAAGAATTAAATTACTTCTTACAGATTTACTGACCATAATTCAAGAGGTAGAAACGTCTCTGAAAAGGTTTCCGGTAATGTTGAGAAATTAGCGTATGAAAAATTCTTAAACGTTACAACAAAATATCCGGGTTCTAAAGAAAATATTGTACATAAAGAAATCATTATCTGGGAAAAGTGTTGACACCCAAAGTTTATTACAAAGTTTTCCAATTTACAAATATCAACCTGAAAATTTTGAGCAGTATTTCGTATGTAATGCTTTTCTGTCACATAGAACCAATTTAGAATTAACAGATACGCAAATTCAGAAATGTATGTATGTACAGCTTTTTGCATAAATAATTTCGCAAATCATTTCTTTAATGAAGCTATTAACTATTAAATATACGAAATTTAATTTCATATTAATTATCCAAAGTCGTCTTATGGGCTTTTATGAAACAGATTTTATGTAATTAATGCTAAATCAAATTTCATGTATTTGATCAATTCATTCATTAAGAGAATGTACTGCGACATTATTTATGCAAAAAGTTGTACATATATTACTAAATAAAGTGGAAATTGTTCATACGTTGAGATTTTTTAGTTTTATGATTTAGGATTTCTGTCCTATATCTTTTTCTATCATTCCTATTTTAAGATCCTATTTCCGACATTTTATTATCCTAAGAATCCGCTCTTTAGTTATTACTAAAGTTCGGATTTATATTCAAAAGATCTATCCAAGTAATGCTCATACCCATGTAGAAATTTTGTGAAAAATATGAAGCAAAATGTTCAAAATATGCAATAATATATGCAGAATATGTGCAATAAAAACTAAACCTTTCGGTAGTATAAACCAAGAAATGAATTACAAACAAGTAGAAACTGCTTATGTCTGGGGTTTAAGAGACGTATCTTAACCTCATCTAATCTCATCATGCAATTGACGTGTAACTTTTCCTAGTATGGTTTCTCAATACTCTCAAATAACTCAATCAATGTGAAAAGAAATCATTTTAGAACGGCGTTTTCTAGTATGTTAATTTGAAAACCTTTTAAAGCAATTTATGCACTTCAAGTTTTGAGTAGTGTATTTCGGTGCACCCGAACTGCTAACTCACCCAAAGGGGTTGTCTAAGTTTTATGATGGGTAGATAATCCAAGCTCGAATTGCTAACTTTCAAAATTCTGTTACCCCTGCTAAGGACTGCAATCCTTAACGAGTGTTTCACACATTTGTATCCTAGCATTGCAGCCACGAGTTTTTCAAATCCCTTTATTATACTTATTAATTTAATTAAAATATTAATTCGTAGTCGAAGTAAGCAAGAAACGGCAAGACTTACATAGTGTATAATAATAAATGTTTTAATTTGTTCTGTGCCAAGTTAAATATTGTAATAGAAACTTTAATTTTTCCTAATTTCATTTATATACTGTGCAAAAACTACTTATGGAATAAAATCAATAATTTCAAAACGCGAATGATATTTTTGAAAAAGGATCTTTCAACCAGTTTTTGGTTTCTGTGTAATCAAGGTCACTGTTCACTACCCAAAAATAACAAAAATAAAGGGTTTTCCAATAAGAGGTGTTATTTTGAATAGCCCGCTATTTCGGTAGATGTCACTTTTGAAGCTATCATTTTCTGACATTTGACAAGTAGAAACTACGCCATTAATAAATATGGAACGATACACGCTTCAACAACGCATTGAAATTATTAAAATTCACTATAAAAATGGTGAAAATTTGGCAGAGACGGTTCGTAAAACTCGAACATTTTTGGGTCACCGTGAAGCACCTTGTCGGACAGCAATACAGAAATTGGTGAAAAAATTCAAGCTCTTGGGACAAGTTAGTGATGTGAAGAATAAAACCCGTGCACGTCGCTCAAGAACAGCCGAGAATATTGCTGTTGTAGCCGAAAGTGTTAAAGAAAACCCAGGTTTGTCCATTCCTCGTCGTTCTTTGGAATTAGCCATTCCACAAACGTCATTACACCGTATTTTGCATAAAGATTTGGGTCTTAAGGCTTATAAAGTCCAGTTAACACAAGAACTCAAGCCGGCCGATCATCAACAACGTCGTGTCTTTGCTGATTGGGTCGTTGAAATGCATGAAAATGATCCAGAATTCCATCGAGAAATCATCTTGAGTGATGAGGCCCATTTCCACCTCGGTGGCTTCGTCAACAAGCAAAATTGTCGGATCTGGGGCTCAGAAAATCCAAGAGTTATTGTTGAAAAGTCTCTCTATCCTCAACGTGTGACTGTTTGGTGCGGTTTATGGTCCGGCGGAGTCATTGGACCTTACTTTTTCGAAAATGAGGCTGGAGCAACAGTTACGGTGACTGGATTGCGCTATCGAGAGATGATTAACGATTTTTTATGGCCGGAATTGGATGGTATTGATCTGGACAACGTTTACTTTCAACAAGACGGCGCTACGTGCCACACAAGCAACGAAACCATTGATCTTTTACGGAAAAAGTTTCCGGACCGTGTTATCTCTCGAAGAGGTGATCACAATTGGCCACCGAGATCTTGTGATTTAACACCTTGCGACTTCTTTCTTTGGGGCCACGTGAAAGAGAAGGTCTACGCCAACAGCCCAGCGTCGATTCAAGACCTCAAAGATGGAATTCGTGAGGCTATCGAGGACATAGGGCAGCCACTTTGCGATTTGGTTATGGAAAATTTCATGAAAAGGATATTGTCCTGTAAGCGTGGTCGTGGTGGTCATTTGCCTGATGTTATTTTCCACTATTAACGGCATACCTTCCTCTTTATAATGAAATAAACATCCGATCATTTATATTAAAAAATGGCACTTTTCTTTGAATATCAAAATAACACCTCTTATTGGAAAACCCTTATTAGTAGACCGTTTTTAAAACAATAGTTGTCACTGACAAAATGACCTAGAATCTTCTAGTATCTAACTAAAATAACTGAAGATCTTCAACACATGTACTTCCGTCTTTGTTCCTTTTATACAATACCATCATCACATTACCACAGGAATCACCAAGTTCCGTAAAATTCTAGGCAATTATAAACAATTACTAACTAAAATTATACAAATAAAATGCAGAATATTATTTTCAGGTGCTGCATGATTTGTTGAAATTGTCAAATTATGCGGAAACCGGTCGATCACGTACCTACGCACCTGCATGAAGTTAGGTCATCAACCACCATTGATTATTTCCGAAGGTATCACATATTTAATATTTGGTCCAGAATCCGTTATTATCAATTACTTGCTGAAGTCTGCCTTGCATCGATGTTACCAAGTTCTGACAAAGGTTGTAATGTCATTTTGAAGTTTCGTATAATCATCCGGATTCTGCCGCAAATTTCGTTTTTAATGTATTCATTTACTGCGAATTTATCGTTCCGATTCTGTTTAAAAAATTTATTCAGTCATATTTATATGGTTATCAAACATTTTGTTTAAGGTTTCTTTGAAGTTCTTTGTTAAAAGTAAAATGCATTTAACAATCTGTTTTATGTTTCTTCATTGCAAGAATATTTTATATTTGGCTTTCATTTATAAATTCGATATTATAGTTTCTTTGTGTAAGTTATCACGATACGTGATTTTTAGTAAATTTAAGCAGACTAAACACTTCGTATGGCTCTGCTCTTCTTGGAAAGCGTTATTTATGTTTTAGGGCTTAAATGGTCTATCGTCAGCAATCCGCGGTCGTATAAAAGGTTGTTGTAAATTAGAGAAATATGTGTGGAAAATTTTTACTTCTTGTGGGCTATTTGTGTTTGATTTGACTTAGCATTGCGTAACTGGCTTTGATATTTTGTTGCAACTGTTGGGTTCATTAAAACAGTTTGTAGTAAAGACGAGGGAGTTCCATGTTTGGTTTTGAGCGAGACGCTCGCGCTTTGAGCGCGCGGCGTTTGCCGGTAGTTCGGTCGCTAACAACAATTTGTCTGTCTTGAATTCGCCCTATTTAGTTTTTGGTGTAGTTGCTAGAAATTTTCTAGCAGGAGGTACAATTATGGCAGCGACAATTTTGTCGGATCTGGCTTTAGGATTCACGGACGACGGGAGCTTACCCTGAATATTGGTGTGGAAACGTACCTCAAATAAGTGTCAATGGACACAGTGTTGGCCGCATCGGCGTTAAAACAAACCACTTTGTGGGAAAAATCAGTTGCGACGAGCTATTAGAAATTTTTGCTGTTTGGAAAATTATTGTTTTATCTGTTGGAATAAAATTCATCATCATGTCATCTGGTGGGAAATTCTTCGTCAAGAAAAGGAACTCCATTTCCCATTTCCAATTTTAGTGGAACTACTTTGGTTCCGGATATCTTGTGTGATGTGTAAAGTACACTCTCTTTTGTGGTTTTAAATTAAAGTCAATGTTTTGTGAAAATGGTCATTAAGGTGATTTTAAAATTTTTATGGATCTAGTTTTGTTAATAACTAGCACCGATCTCTCAACAATGTTATCTTTTTGCCTTTATTGGATTACTGGAACTTTACGGACGGATTGCAAATTGTTTATGAGTAAGAACTATGTTTTAATATGTTTTTTTGTGATGTTCTTTTGTAAACTTTGAGACACAGCGATTAAATTTGATATTTACATAAGTCAGGATTGCATTATAAATGTTTTCCGGAAAAAGGGCTTAGATTTTATTATTATTATGGTTGGGGATTAATTCTCACTAACTTTATTGTTTTTTTGGTTAATATACATTTTGAGGATTTCTTTTTGTTTAAGTATTGCAAATTTATTTGCAGATTATAATTTAACTTTTATCATTTAATGGTTATTTTGCGTTGATTAATAGTTTTTTTTTCAAGTTTAATAACGACCCCTCAGGTTTCGTTCGAATGTGTTTATATCATTTTTCTTTGCGTAGAGTTTTAAAGTGTTTCTGTTTATAATTGATGTTACCGAAATTTATTTTATCATTCCATATTGAATTACTTGCAAAGTTATTAACTTAATTAATTTATGTTTTCATGAACTAAATCTTTGTTAATCATTTTTTTTTCTTTGCATATTGAAGATATAATAAACCGACTGTGTTTCATCTATTTTGGTATTTTATTTGTTAAGCTTTATTTGTGTAAACAATCAGGTAATGTATTGTGTTATGAGTGTCCCAGGTTTCCAGTAATAAAGAATCAAACTTTTTGTTTCTGACAAAGTGTTACAGAGTTAACGTTTTGTAAAGTATATTTTAATCATGAGAAAGAGAGAGATGCTGAAGTTATGTTGCACATTATGATGTTTTATTATTTTATGTTTTTGGTGTTGATGATAATTTTATTATGGTCTGTTTTGTGTTAACTAATGAAGCCAATGTAAGTTTCGTATAGAGTGTAGAGTGCATTTTAGCATCCAAATATAATTTTAAGTTTCTGTATACAGGTGATACTTCCTATGGCCACCCATATACAGGGTTTTCGCCGATGTGGGGACAGGTCGGCGGATTATTTCTTTTTAGTATAACTGTTTCCTGGAGCCCTTTTGGTATCTCTTCTAGGTATTCTAGCCAAGAGCTAAGTTTTAGGTTCAGGTAAGATCATCAAAGCCTGGATTATTTACTATTTTGGAACCTACTCACGTCTTCGACATGAGCTATGGGCTTGAACATCTACCGATATCTGGCTTATACGAGACTTGTGCATACTTTTGGGCATTTTCCCGTTACAAGATTTAGTCCCCGATGTCTTTCCCAAACCCTATGAGCAGCATGAGCTTCCAGCTGATTGGTGTTTCGGATTTGTATTGGACCATCCTCTACGGCATTCTATTGTTGAACAACAGCTGCCCACAGGTTTTTGATTGGATTCAGGTCAGGTGACCTAAGTGGCCAATTGATAGACACAATTTGGTGATTGGCCATGAATCATTCCTGAACCAATCTAGACTTGTGTACAGCGCTGTTATTCTGTACAAACAAAATGGGGTTCATTTCTCCATAGACCGCTCTGATGCTGGGAAGCATCCTGTTTTGAAGAATATTTATATATTTCTTCCTGTTCATGTGGGAGCTGATTTGGACCAGTTCACCAGGACCCGCCGAAGACATCCACCCCCATAAACCTAATGTGATGCGACCACTCCTTCTCGACCGCAAAACATTCTGAAGCTGGTAACGGCTGTTAGGAAGTCTCCAAAGGGGAGTTCTAGATCCCATGTCGGTACTGAAAACTTTTTCGTCTGAGAATATCACATTCGTCTAGTCCACATTCAAATTTGCTTCCGCAAATTCCAACCTCCGCTGTCTGTGCAAATTTATTAGAGCTACCTTCTTTGCAGGCTTTTAAAATCAGCTGCTATAAGTCGACGACGAATTGCCCACTTACTGAACTGTACGTTTACGTCTTCTTTAATTGTCGCTAACGATGAAAAAGGG
>VTPC01088665.1:17462-42422 GCA_011009095.1 Ignelater luminosus
TTTGTAAGCTAAGTTCCTAACGCGTTCATAAAAACTTCTTCCTTTTTTAGGTTTATATTGAATTATAACTAGCACATAAGCTGGGTTTTCATTCTCTAAATTGTAAACAGAATCACGACCATCTATTATACCCCCATATCTAGAACCATGTTTTATTCTTAGTATAAGATGTGCTGTGTATCTATACAAAATAAAAACTGGAATGCCAAACAACAGAACTGGTGAAATACACAGGCAAAATATGGGTTTAAATAAAAATCTGAATTGTGCTGTTTTCACGGCTGCCATATTCTAAAATAGAATTATGTTTATTTTATGACAATTATGACATTGTTTTTAGATTCTTACCCTGAATATGTAGTAATTTCTAATTATTACAAGAATGGCTATGATTAATGTTATCCACAATGTAGACATAATAAAAGAATATGCTGGTTTTCGAAATATAACCTTATGTATTGTTTGCACCATTTCTTCTTCATCATCTTCTAAATCCATTTTTTTGATATACTAATATTTGGAGCTACTTAAAACTGGAAAATTTTACTTTTGTGATGGTTTGAAAATATTTATTACATGACAACAATAAATTTAGCATATTTAACCACAGTGTGATTTATGAATAGAAATTTGGGGTTATATTTTTATGGAATATACATTTTTTACTTCAAAAATTCAGTGCCACCCTCGTTAAAATTGAGAAAAAGGTTTAAATCGTTTAACTGTGAAATTGTTGATTGAATTGAAATTCGACCAGTTTAATAGACGTTTCTGCACCGGAAATTTGGCAAACTTCACTTTAAAGTTCCTTTTCATATCTGGTGCTGTTTGGAAGCGTCAAGATGTGGTGATAAACTGCCTTCTTACCTGCCATTGCATAGAAGCTTTTCGCTACCCTGACTGAATCTGGCCACTTCGGCGACCAAAAGTTCCTTCCACCATGCTTTCGATGTTTGGTGCTAATCGGGGGTTACGCCATCTAAGCATCTTCACAGTTTCTGCCGGACAACGCCACGCCGTTGCTGATAAAAATCGTTTACCAGCCGTTGCTAAACTGTCTGCACTCTCGTCGAGGGTAAGGTACTTTTTGTTTGGAGTATTATAAAATAAACCATTCCTCTATCAATATGTTTCATTGCAATTTTAGCAATAAATTAATAGAAAAGGCCATTACAATAATATGTAATATATGTCTCAATAATTATTCTAAAATTTATGGAAATTCATTGTAGAAGAGTAAAAATATTGCAGATAAAAAAATTACAAAACTTAAATCCTTCTAAAAATGTTTGTATGTATGTATTTCTATTAGCAGGAGCACGACCACACATACGACCACACCACTATTTTCGCCATTGTCACGTAATGCGTTGGCCTGAAGTTGCAGTTGGCTTTGCACCAACCCTCGGTCTCTTTCTCAGCAATAGCCGTCGAATACATACACGCTCAGACGTGTCAACAATCAACATTTAAATAAACGTCTTTTACATTTACGATTTACAAGTATTTTTCAATTCAATTATACAGTCCATTCTATTGAAGTACATTTACAATTTGCAACACTAAATTTGGTTCTTCGAACCTGATAGCAAAATTTACCAGCGGAAATTATTGGCGATTTTGGCACGACCACGTGCAATTACAAAGGGTGAGTCCATCTTTTCTTTCCTGTAATACTTTTAATTTGTATTTAAGCACAGTGAAGTTTAGATACACGGTGTTTTGTTTATTAGTGTGTTTAGCATTTTTCGCATTCAATTTTTTGGAATTTGCTTAAAAACCGTAATAAACGGGACAGTTATTTTTGTGTTTACACTTATTACATACAATTTTTTATATACATTTAATATTTTCATTGTGCACGTGACTGTTGGTAAAAAATGACAGAAGTAACGGAAACAACACAATTAAACCGTAAAAGAGGTACAGTATGTAGCAAATTACTTGCGAATAGAAACGACGCCATTTAGAAACCTGTTTAGCAATGATGTATGGCTGGTTGCATTGGCGTCTTATACAGAGGGATGCGAATTTGTAAAACATCAAACGCCATAACTACGATCAAAAAGTAGATTTTATGTCAATATTCGACTTTGTTTCTAAAATAGCATCGAAATGTTTACTTAAACTCCAATATTTTCTCATCCACATACGTAATAAAACTGTTTCGAAGCCCTGTGTATATTTAAAGCCCTTACTTAACTTATTTGTCTATCTTTAGGTTTCACAGGTCTATTGGTGGGCCCAGAGGATTCGGGAAGACCAAGATCCTCTGAGGGATAGAAGAGTAGCGGCTTGCGGTCAAAAAAGGGCACTAACGGAACAGAATGTGCAAGAGATCACTAACTTTGTGAGGGAAAACCCTTTTTCATCGTTAGCGACAATTAAAGAAGACGTAAACGTACAGTGAAGTAAGTGGGCAATTCGTCGTCGACTTATACAAGCTGATTTTAAAAGTCGACGGCCTGCAAAGAAGGTAGATCTAACAAATTTGCACAGACAGCGGAGGTTGAAATTTGCGGAAGCAAATTTGTATGTGGACTGGACGAATGTGATATTCTCAGACAAAAAAGTTTTCAGTACCGACATGGGATCCAGAACTCCTCTTTGGAGACTTCCTAACAGCCGTTACCAGCCTCAGAATGTTCTGCGGTCGACAAGGAGTGGTCGCATCACATTAGGTTTATGGGGGTGGATGTCTTCAGCGGGTCCTGGTGAACTGGTCCAAATCAGCTCCCACATGAACAGCGAGAAATATATAAATATTCTTCAAAACAGGATGCTTCCCTGCATCAGAGCGGTCTATGGGGAAATGAACCCCATTTTGTTTGTACACAATAACAGCGCTGTACACAAGTCTAGATTGGTTTATAAATGATTCGTGGCCAATCACCAAATTGTGTCTATCAATTGGCCACTTAGGTCACCTGACCTGAATCCAATCAAAAACCTGTGGGCAGCTGTTGTTCAACAATAGAATGCCGTAGAGGATGGTCCAATACAAATCTGAAACACCAATCAGCTGGAAGCTCATGCTGCTCATAGGGTTTGGGAAAGACATCGGGGACTAAATCTTGTAGCGGGATAATGTCCAAAAGTATGCCCAAGTCCCTTATAAGCCAGATATCGGTAGATGTTCAAGTCCATAGCTCATGTCAAAGACGGGAGTAAGTTCCAAAATAGTAAATAATCCAGGCTTTGATGATCTTACCTGAACCTAAAACTTAGCTTTTAGCTGAAAAGCCTAAAAGAGATACCAAAAGGGCGCCAGGAAACAGTTATGCTAAAAAAAAAACAATCCACCGACCTGTCCCCACACCGACGAACGTTCTGTATAAGGATGTCCATAAGAAATATCACCCTGTATACAGAAACTTAAAATTGTATTTGGATGCTAAAATGCACTCTCCACTCTATACGAAGCTTACATTGGCTTCATTAGTTAACACAAAACAGACCATAATAAAATTATCATCAACACCAAAAACATAAAATAATAAAACATCATAATGTGCAACATAACTTCAGCATCTCTCTTTCTCATGATTAAAATATACTTTACAAAACGTTAACTCTATAACACTTTGTCGAAAACAAAAAGTTTGATTCTTTATTACTGGAAACCTGGGACACTCATAACACAATACATTATCTGATTGTTTACACAAATAAACCTTAACAAATAAAATACCAAAATAGATGAAACACGGTCGGTTTATTATATCTTCAATATGCAAAGAAAAAAAATGATTAACAAAGATTTAGTTCATGAAAACATAAATTAATTAAGTTAATAACGTTGCAAGTAATTCAATATGGAATGATAAAATAAATTTAGGTAACATCAATTATAAACAGAAACACTTTAAAACTCTACACAAAGAAAAATGATATAATCACATTCTAACGAAACCTGAGGGGTCGTGATTAAACTTGAAAAAAAAACTATTAAGCAACACAAAATAACCATTAAATAATAAAAGTTAAATTATAATCTGCAAATAAATTTGCAATACTTAAACAAAAAGAATCCTCAAAATGTATATTAACCAAGAAAACAATAAAGTTAGTGAGAATTAATCCCCAACCATAATAATAATAAAATCTAAGCCCTTTTTCCGGAAAACATTTATAATGCTATCCTGAATTATGTAAATATCAAATTTAATCGCTGTGTCTCAAAGTTTACAAAAGAACATCAGAAAAAAACATATTAAAACATAGTTCTTACTCATAAACAATTTGCAATCCGTCCGTAAAGTTCCAGTAATCCAATAAAGGCAAAAAGATAACATTGTTGAGAGATCGGTGCTTGTTATCAACAAAACTAGATCCATAAAAATTTTAAAATCACTATAATGACCATTTTCACAAAACACTGACTTTAATTTAAAACACAAAAGAGAGTGTACTTTACACATCACAAAATATCCGGAACCAAGGTAGTTCCACTAAAATTGGAAATGGGAAATGGAGTTCCTTTTCTTGACGAAGAATTTCCCACCAGATGACATGATGATGAATTTTATTCCAACAGATAAAACAATAATTTCCCAAACAGCAAAAATTTCTAATAGCTCGTCGCAACTGATTTTTCCCACAAAGTGGTTTGTTTTAACACCGATGCGGCCAACACTGTGTCCATTGACACTTATTTGAGGTAAGTTTCCACACAAATATTCAGGGTAAGCTCCCGTCGTCCGTGAATCCTAAGGCCAGATCCGACAAAATTGTCGCTGCCATAATTGTACCTCCTGCTAGAAAATATCTAGCAACTACACCAAAAACTAAATAGGACGAATTCACGACAGACAAATTGTTGTTAGCGACCGAACTAGCGGCAAATGCAGCGCGCTCAAAGCGCGAGCCTCCCGCTCAAAACCAAACATGGAACTCCCTCGTCTTTACTCCAAACTGTTTTGATCAACCCAACAGTTGCAACAAAATATCAAAGCCAGTTACGCAATGCTAAGTCAAATCAAATACAAATAGCCCATAAGAAATAAAAATTTTCCACACATAATTTCTCTAATTTACAATAGCGTTTTGTTCGGCCGTGGATTGCTGACAATAGACCATTAAAGCCGTAAAACATAAATAACGCTTTCCAAGAAGAGCAGAGCCATACGAAGTGTTTAGTCTGCTTAAATTTACTAAAAATCACGTATCGTGATAACTTACACAAAGAAACTATAATATCGAATTTATAAATGAGAAAGAAAGAAAAATATTCTTGCAATGAAGAAACATAAAACAGATTGTTAACTGCATTTTACTTTTAACAAAGAACTTCAAAGAAACCTTAAACAAAATGTTTGATAGACATATAAATATGACTGAATAAATTTTTTAAACAGAATCGGAACGATAAATTCACAGTAAATGAATACATTAAAAACGAAATTTGCGGCAGAATTCGGATGATTATACGAAACTTCAAAATGACATTACAACCTTTGTCAGAACTTGGTAACATCGATGCAAAGCAGACTTCAGCAAGTAATTGATAATAACGGATTCTGGACCAAATATTAAATATGTGATACCTTTGGAAATAATCAGTGGTGGTTGATGACCTAACTTCATGCAGGTGCGTATGTACGTGATCGACTGGTTTCCGCATAATTTGACAATTTCAACAAATCATGCAGCACCTGAAAATAATATTCTGCATTTTATTTGTATAATTTTAGTTAGTAATTGTTTATAATTGCCTAGAATTTTACGGAACTTGGTGATTCCTGTGGTAATGTGATGATGGTATTGTATAAAAGGAACAAAGACGGAAGTACATGTGTTGAAGGTCTTCAGTTATTTTAGTTAGATACTAGAAGATTCTAGGTCATTTTGTCAGTGACAACTATTGTTTTAAAAACGGTCTACTAATACAAATGAATTGAATCACTTATATTCCACAAAATTCCAGGCAACCTGTATGATAAAGTGAGTCAATTTTTTTCTAAATGACGTGAGTTAAACATTTTTCTAGTGAATAAACATTCTCTTATCCCACTTAGTGTAGTAGTATTTCTACTACTATTCTATTTTATTATTTAGTTTGAATAGTAAAACAATGAGTATGAAACAGCTCTATCTTGTTCGTCAATCACTAACGTAAATTGTCCACGTCAAGAAACTAATTTTGTAGTTTTAGTAAATTATTCACTTTTTAGTTTTTGTCTTATATTAATTGAAATCACTTATTACAGAAACAACTTAAGACAATAAAGATTTTTTCAAAGCTTTAGCAACAATTAAATGCTTATTTTTGAGTATCAACTCATTCTTAAGGGTGGGATGCCCTGGAAAGAAAAGTACCTGTAGTGAAGGACAGAATCTTGTGCATTAGCTTGTGCAGAAGCCTAGTGATGAATAGTAGAACTTTTGTGTTAACAGAGTTGCAAAATTATCTGCGTTTTAGGGTGTGGGCCATTATTAAACGATAAACGAATGCTTCAGCATTAAAAGCACTAGTAGAAATATTATAGTAGTGTTCTTGTATAAACCGTAAAATTATTCGGTTTCATAACTTCATTTAAATTCCTTGATTTGTTATAAACCTTTTAGATTGTTCTAGAAATATATTTTATTTGCTTAAAGATATTTGCAGAAATTTCAATAATTTATTTTATATATTCTCACTGCTTATAGCGGTTTAATTTAACAATAACAATAAGCTTTATTAACTAAATTATAACAAACTTTATTTAATTTATTGTTTTATTTGTAATATATAATATAATATAATATATTTATTTTATATTCCCACAATATCAGATTCTCCGAGATTTTAGAAACAATTACACGAATAGTTCGACGCATTCGTGATCTGCATTCGCCTTTCCTGAAAGGATCACGTGAACACAAATACTTCATATACATGCATTTGTAAAACTATATAAGTAGGAAGTTTGCAGGAGAATCGAAATTATTATATTAATCATAATCTCATTAAATCAATAACTAATTAGAGCTGGTTTTATATCAAGAATAACTCAAAATCTAACATTTTACGAACATACTACATCCTATTGAGTATTATGCTATTATAAAGACGTTATTGAGGCCTAATTGTCACCTTAGACAACTACATGTATCTGTAAACAAACTAACTAAGCATTACTATACAATAGGAAATGGATAATCCGATCGCTACCTGGTATTTTACTGTACCCACCTGTGGTAAATATTTTTGTCAGGTACGTTTCAAAAAGAATAACATCTGTTTTTGGAAGCCACCTTTTAGGATTGTGTTTACTCATTTTACTGGCAAGGTTAATATTATGTTTTTCGTATAACATAAAATTTAAATTATTATGAAATCAGCTGCTGATTCCAAACGAAAGTGAATTACATGGTGAAATCCCATAAGATGATTTTTAATGTTTAATTTTAAAAGATATATTGATTTTTAACTGGTAAAAAGTGTTTCGACTCTAAAGGTAGTATGTAAATGATCTAATTAAAATTAAAGCAGACGTACAGTGCACTACAAATTTAAATAAGACGTGATAGAAGTAAGTTGAGGTTATGTTGTTTATAAATGAGCACGTTGCTTTTTTTAAATTAATTTAATAATAGCAAATTTTGTGGATGATGGGGAAGACAGGAAGTCAAATAAAACACAGATTAAGATTTCAATAGAACATTGTATTTAAATAGCAAATTTTTTAATATGAAGGCCGAATTAACTTTTCAGATACTGGTTCAAAAATCAGTTCGGAGGAAGAACTTGCTCTTGAGAATATAAAAAATATAAAACATACTAACACCGCCCTTTGATGCTCATTGTTGCTTAGCTGACGAGCTTCGTCCGAAATTGGTCTTCTGCGTACATTCATAGTATTCCTTAATGATGTACTTTTCATGTTTTCCGATTACACCATTAACGTTAGGTGATTATTTCTTTTTTTATGTGATTAATAAGTTATAATGCATTTTGTATCAAGCGTGTTAAGGTATCCTTATAATTGTTTTTATCTATGAATCAAATGATTTTTTCATCTTTATGGCATTAATATAATAAACAAATATTTGTATTTGCTCTAGTGAACGAAGAATAAATGAAATTACTTATCCCTATACAGCACCTATACAAAAACATACGGAAACCAACGCCGACCGCTGTATTGTATATTCAGGTAACCTTTTTGGTGAAGGATTAGCAAAAATGTAATTTATTGCACTTTGAGCAGTCAAAGTCAATAGGTATCCCTTTTAGGTACTTCCAAGAATTTCTAGGTACCTGCTCAACCACCACCGCTACTACAGTATTACTATTTTAGAAAATATTTGTTACTATTAATTATCGCCTTTTCTTAAGAATAATGCTATTAAACTGCTATAAAACATATGTATTATGCTGTCTATCTAACTATATCACAAGTCAAGAAATACCAAAAATAGTATTTTTGTTCGAACATAATCTACAAAATCGGAATTCTTTGTGCCCGAAAAGATTTTTCAATAAAGTACCTTAACTTGGGTATAATTATCTGAAAACTTTAAAATTTCTATTTCCTGAAGCTAAAACATATTTTTAAAACGCTTCTCTTGAAAACTTGCAATTTTGACTTGTGACGTTCTTCCAGGTAAGCGATATGGTACAGCGCTGTCTACTGAATACTGGCTAAACTAATGTAGGTCTAAAAGCAGACAGTGTACTAATGTGTGTGGTTTATAACATTACTATTTGAAGACAGTTGTTTATAAATAACAAATTTACAATTTACTGGAAATTAGCAAATACACTACTTAAATCTCGTAGTTCAGATGTTTCAGGTGTTCTGGTGTATTTATGGCTTGTTATAAAACCGTTATTTTTTGTGTTTCTTGTTCAGATTCTATTTATTTGCGTTTTTATACAGTGCCGACACAACCCAAACTATTTAATTATTTTAACATATTAATACTAAATTATGCTTACTAAAATTAGTTTTACGACAAACCTTTATAATATAGCATCAAGTTACCACTTTCTTTTTCCATAAAAAACCTAAGGTTTTCGTAATTTCAAGTAAATAAGACTTACTATAAGCCCATATCTAAAGGCAGGGCGATATCCCCACCTTAAACACATAAATTTTTTATCTAAAAAATTTTTAGAAAGCAAAATGTTAACCACAACTTTTACAGATTTGTTAACAAACTTTTTTATAATAGTATAATATAATTACATTTTTTATTTAATAAAAGCATTATAATATTGCCGATTGTTTTTATAATACAACAAAGTTTACAATGACGATGCCCAAATAACAAACAGCAGGTAGCAGACGTTCCTTAGTATACTTAAATGTTATTGTCAGCCAGTGATGTATTTATTGAACTTTATTTGTGCCGACAGTTATAACAGGAACAATTAACAAACCTTCCGCCAAAAACTCTTTTACAGGTAAATACGCTGTGGAGTATGAAAGGGTTTTGTGAACGCTCTTTCTAAGAACTTTGTTGTGATTGGGATTTATTTTTACTAGAATTTTGCAGTAGATAAATACACGGGTAATCACGAATTGCTAACTCTGTCCTACCTGCTTATAATCCCTAACCTGAATTGCTAACTGCTTGTATGACGATTGACCTCATGTCCATAATCCAAACACGAATTGCTAACTTTACTGCAGGTACAACTTCCTTTTTTCAACTACCTGCGTAAGGCATACGGAAAATCTATTTCTTAGCTGTAATAAAATAAATTCCATTATTTTGGTGCACATACTAGACACGTACAGCTCTAAACAGATAAAAGAAAGCAAGTATAAAAAAAACTCATTCATTTTAGCCTTCAGACAATATCATTCAGATAGGATACACAAAATGATAAAAATTAAAAAAATGCTTATATGTAAGTACACACTAAAAAAAGGTGTAAACAAATGAACACTTGATTTTCAGTGTATATTTTGAAAAAGTATTATGTATGTATAAGGCAACTGTAAAAGTTAAAAGAATTACCTACATACATATAAGAATAATTCAGAATAGTTTCAAAATATATACAGTGCGAAAATTACTTATGGAATAAAATCAGTAATTTCAAAACGAATGATATTTTTGAAAAACGCTAAAACACGTCAATTTTTATTTTATACTTCGATGTTTTTAAGGTGCTGTGATTGTTTGTGACGTCATCCCCTTTCGAGCTATGACGTCATATGGAGTTTTTAAAAATAGAATGCTACATACTTTTTTTTTTGAGTAGTACCTTCAAAGACCTTTTTAACAAACCCAAATACTTGTCACGCCTATTTTCAATAGTTTTTGAGAGATGGAGTTTTTAAAATAGAATGCTATATATTTTTGTTATTTTTGGGTAGTGAACAGTGACCTTGATTACACAGAAACCAAAAACTGGTTGAAAGATCCTTTTTCAAAAATATCATTCGCGTTTTGAAATTATTGATTTTATTCCATAAGTAGTTTTCGCACAGTATATAAATGAAATTAGGAAAAATTAAAGTTTCTATTACAATATTTAACTTGGCACAGAACAAATTAAAACATTTATTATTATACACTATGTAAGTCTTGCCGTTTCTTGCTTACTTCGACTACGAATTAATATTTTAATTAAATTAATAAGTATAATAAAGGGATTTGAAAAAGTCATGGTTGCAATGCTAGGATACAAAATGTGTGAAACACTCGTTAAAGATTGCAGTTCTTAGCAGGGGTAACAGAATTTTGAAACTTAGCAATTCGAGCTAGGATTATCTACCCACCATAAAACTTAGACAACCCCTTTGGGTGAGTTAGCAGTTCGGGTGCACCGAAATACACTACTCAAAACTTGAAGTGCATAAATTGCTTTAAAAGGTTTTCAAATAAACATACTAGAAAACGCCGTTCTAAAATGATTTCTTTTCACATTGATTTAGTTATTTGAGAGTATTGAGAAACCATACTAGGAAAAGTTACACGTCAATTGCATGATGAGATGGATTCTTTTTAAAAGGTTTTCAATTGGCGTATAAGACAAGATTACGCATTTCAATCACGAAATATTTAAACAGCCTCTAATAATAAAATAATTAGTAATGATAATAAACTAAAATGATAGTTCACGGTTTGTTGAAAGGGTGCAAAATCATCCAAACACAAACTATACGAGACCATTATTACGGTTCAATACCTATAACCTACATAATGTAAAATTGAATATTGAATAAATTTAAAACAATTTAAAATGCCCTGAAACTATATTTTGTAGAAAATATAGATTTACTTATTTACAAAGACTTGGTTTAATTAAGATGTGTTATTCGCAAACGTATCTGCTTTTTGATTTTTTCTTATGTACGAACTTAATTAATAAAGGGTTTTCCAATAAGAGGTGTTATTTTGATATTCAAAGAAAAGTGCCATTTTTTAATATAAATGATCGGATGTTTATTTCATTATAAAGAGGAAGGTATGCCGTTAATAGTGGAAAATAACATCAGGCAAATGACCACCACGACCACGCTTACAGGACAATATCCTTTTCATGAAATTTTCCATAACCAAATCGCAAAGTGGCTGCCCTATGTCCTCGATAGCCTCACGAATTCCATCTTTGAGGTCTTGAATCGACGCTGGGCTGTTGGCGTAGACCTTCTCTTTCACGTGGCCCCAAAGAAAGAAGTCGCAAGGTGTTAAATCACAAGATCTCGGTGGCCAATTGTGATCACCTCTTCGAGAGATAACACGGTCCGGAAACTTTTTCCGTAAAAGATCAATGGTTTCGTTGCTTGTGTGGCACGTAGCGCCGTCTTGTTGAAAGTAAACGTTGTCCAGATCAATACCATCCAATTCCGGCCATAAAAAATCGTTAATCATCTCTCGATAGCGCAATCCAGTCACCGTAACTGTTGCTCCAGCCTCATTTTCGAAAAAGTAAGGTCCAATGACTCCGCCTGACCATAAACCGCACCAAACAGTCACACGTTGAGGATAGAGAGACTTTTCAACAATAATTCTTGGATTTTCTGAGCCCCAGATCCGACAATTTTGCTTGTTGACGAAGCCACCGAGGTGGAAATGGGCCTCATCACTCAAGATGATTTTTCGATGGAATTCTGGATCATTTTCATGCATTTCAACGACCCAATCAGCAAAGACACGACGTTGTTGATGATCGGCCGGCTTGAGTTCTTGTGTTAACTGGACTTTATAAGCCTTAAGACCCAAATCTTTATGCAAAATACGGTGTAATGACGTTTGTGGAATGGCTAATTTCAAAGAACGACGAGGAATGGACAAACCTGGGTTTTCTTTAACACTTTCGGCTACAACAGCAATATTCTCGGCTGTTCTTGAGCGACGTGCACGGGTTTTATTCTTCACATCACTAACTTGTCCCAAGAGCTCGAATTTTTTCACCAATTTCTGTATTGCGGTCCGGCAAGGTGCTTCACGGTGACCCAAAAATGTTCGAGTTTTACGAACCGTCTCTGCCAAATTTTCACCATTTTTATAGTGAATTTTAATAATTTCAGTGCGTTGTTGAAGCGTGTATCGTTCCATATTTATTAATGGCGTAGTTTCTACTTGTCAAATGTCAAAAAATGATAGCTTCAAAAGTGACATCTACCGAAATAGCGGGCTATTCAAAATAACACCTCTTATTGGAAAACCCTTTATATAAAAAATAAAACTGAATGAAAGGAATAAATAAAATTATAAATTAGAAAATTGTAATAAAACGAGCTGCGTGGGGAATTCAACTCAGACGCTGATAGCAAGCTTGAATGCATTCTTTCGTATTTATATTTAAAGTACTTCTCTGCAACAGAAAAACCTTCAACACCAGCTTTGTAGAATATTTCTTATACTGATTAAAATACGTGGTTTTTAATTCAATCTTTGTTCTAGATTTTTGCCAAGAATTGAAGACATTTCATTGATTTTCAATCATATAAATTTGCAAAATGGAAACAAAAAGATTAAGTTATTTTAGGTTTTATTTATTTTAATTTATTTATTTGTTAAAAAACAATCTACCAAAAAAATTGTATATTTAATTGAAAAAAATTATGTATTATAAAATATGTATTAAAATTAAATGCAAGATTACATCAAAGTTGCATCCCTCTGTATAAGACACCAATGCAACCAGCCATATCGTTGCTAAACACGTTTCTAAATGGCGTCGTTTCGATTCGCAAGTAATTTGCTACATACTGTACAGTTAAACGTAAATTAAAGCGCATAGTTAAATTTCTGGAACCATTAACTGAAATTTCTCAACAATCTATTAGCGAATTAGAAGTTAAGCGTGATAATATGATCAGTATATACAAAGAGTTTGAAGAAATTCAAACAGAAATAGAATGTAAATGTGACGAATCATTACTGGAAGAGCAATATTCGGAAGGGGACAGTTTTAGTACGTTATATACGTCGACTTTAGCCAGTATAAATTTAATTTTAAAAACAACTTGCAGTAAAAACGAAGCAAGTGCTAATCAGGTCATTCAAGTCAATCAATCAATTCAACCGGTTCAAAATATAAAATTACCCCTTGTCGTTTTGCCAAAATATAGTGGTAATAGGGTATTGGACTACAATAAAAATATAAATCAAACTGTTGTTGGTTTAACAATAAATATTTTTTTAAACCAATTTAGCCAACACATTTTTTAAAAATATGTATGATTTATCTAGGAAATCATTATTAAAATAATTAAATTTTCATGTTTGACCACGTGATTGAAAACGCACGGGATTGGCTAAATCTTGGGTGACGTCACCTGCACGTAAACAGTTATTGTCAGTCGAAGTTTTGTACGGTGCATAAGTGATTTTTCTTTGTTTTCTTTTATTCTTAGGTTTTGGGACTACAAGTGAGAAATTATCTATATTAATTGTATATAAGTATGATGGAGACCAACTTTGTTAAAGGTGATAGTGGAAACCTCCCTAGAATAGACGCAATTATGGTCTGGCTGAATGCCATTGTATATTGTCTATAATTTGCCATATCTTGTTCAATCTGTAATAACAATATAGTCAAAGTTATATCTCTTAACAAAATATAGCTCACAGAGACTAAAACATTAGTGTTTTATTCTTCTAACTTCTTTTCTACTATAACAAATTATAAAAAATACAATACAATCTAATTTATTCCATACAAAATCAACATTAAAATTTAACAGACTAACTAACCTCAAATATAGTACGAAAGTAGAAAAGATTATTACGAAAATATAATATTCAATGGTTATTTGTGTAAGAAATACGCACTGAGATGACTATAGAATTGTTTACTTACGTTAAAATGCTCTTCACTTATGAAAGCATTAGTACTTGCTGCTATATCTTTTGGGTTTCTACGAGCCAACATTAACCACTTTTTCCGTATCTTAGTGTTCTTTGGAATAGACACATACATCTTCTCAGGTGTTTTAATTGATGTGTACATTGTGGCACTACGCACCATTTATAAACCATTTTGTAAGAGAAAAGGTAACAAAGTTATCACTAAGCGTATTACGATTTGACAGCTAAAAGTTTGCTTACAAGCAAGTGACGTCATGACATCACGTGACCTGCATTGATGGCCTCCTTAGCGTTTTGGGCGCATTTTTATTTATTCAAATTTTAATGGTTATTTTCATAGAAAATAGAGCAATTTACGAAGAAATAACCAAATTACCAATGTATTAAGCTATAATAAACAATTTGAGATATTTTCCTAAAACTTGTCAAATACCCTATTATACAAAGTGTTAGAATATAAAGATACATTTGAATCGTTAATTCATTAACTTCATTAATGGCATTCAGAAATATCATTATTTAAGGGCTTCACTGGAAGGGGGGGCAAAAAGGGTTATTGAATCTTTAGAATTTTCAGATAATAATTATAGTGTGGCGTGGGACTTGCTGAGTGGACGTTTCAATAATCTTAAGCTTTTAGTGTATAATCATATGAAATCAATTTTCGAATTAGAACCAATAATTAAGGAACATGCCATAGCTATAAGAAATTTAAGTGACAATATCCAAAAACATTTACGTGAGCTAAAAACGTTAAAACAGTCCACTAAACGCTGGGATGTGTTAATCATTTACATTATTACTTCAAAATTAGATAAATCAATGGTTTATGAATAGTGAGACATAAGCTTGACACAGAGTTTCCAACGCTAGCTGATATGAAACAATTTTTAAGTTCTACGGCGGATTTATTAGAGACATTAGAATGAAACCATTCGATTAAGCCTCAACAACAATTTAAGGGAAATCAATTAGGTATAAAACACGTGTCACTAGGGTCTTCAAATATGAAATGTAATTGTTGCAAGGGCGTGTAATGTCAGTTTGAAGTTTTGCATAATCATCCGGGTTCTACCGTAACTTTCATCTTTAGTGTATTCATTTCAGATGAATTTATTATTCCGTTTTGGTTTATAAAATTTATTCAGTTATACTTTTATGGTTATCAAACATTTTGTTCAAGATTTCTTTGAAGTTCTTTGTTAAGAGTAAAATGCATTTAACAATCTGTTTTATGTTTCTTCATTGCAAGAATATTTCATATTTGGATCTCATTTATAAATTCGATATTATAGTTTCTTTGTGTAAGTTATTACGATACGTGATTTTTAGTAAATCTAAGCAGACTAAATACGTCGTATGGTTTTTCTTTTCTTAGAAATCCTTATTTATGTTTTAGGGCTTTAATGGTCTATCGTCAGCAATCCACGGCCGAACAAAAGGCTGTTTTAAATTAGAAAAATTATGTATGGAAAATTTTTATTTCTTATGGGCTATTTGTGTTTGATTTGACTTAGCATTGTGTAACTGGCTTTGATATTTTGTTTCAACTGTTGGGTTGATCAAAACAGTTTGGAGTAAAGGCGAAAGAGTTCCATTTTTGGTTTTGAGCGGGACGCTCGCGCCTTGAGCGCGGTGCGTTTGCCGCTAGTTCGGTCGCTAACAACAATTTGTCTGTCGTGAATTCGCCGTATTTAGTTTTTGGTGTAGTTGCTAGATATTTTCTAGTAGGAGGTACAATTATGGCAGTGACAATTTTATCGGATCTGGCCTTAGGATTCACGGACGACGGGAGCTTACCCAGAATATTTGTGTGGAAACGCACCTCAAATAAGTGTCGATGGACACAGTGTTGGCCGCATCGGCGTTATAATAAACCACTTTGTTGGGAAAAAACAAGTTGCGACGAGCTAGTTGAAATTTTGCTGTTTTAAAGTCTTTGTTGTTTGAAGTTTTGTCATCTGGAAATTCATTAATATTTCACCTTTTGGATTAATGTTTTTCGTCATGTCATCTTTTGGAAAACCCTTCGTAGAAGAAAGGAACTCCGTTTTCCAATTTTAGTGAAACTGCCGTGGGTTCTGATATTTTGTGGGATGTGTAAAACACACTCTTTGTGTTGTTAAAAATTTAAAGTTAGTGTTTTGTGCTAATGGTCATTATAGTGTTTTTAAAATTCTTGTGAATTTAGTTTATTGAAATTAAGCATCGATCTCTTAATACCGTTTGCTGTTGAATCACTACTGGAATCTTAAGGACGGATTACAAATTACTTTTGAGTAAGAATTATGTTTTAATATGTTTTTTTGTATTGTTTTTGTAAACTTTGAGACACAGCGACTAAAGTTTGAAACTTAGTTAAGTCAGGATAGCATTATGTTTTCCGGAAAAATGGCGTAGCTTATTATTATTCTTATTACGGTTGGGAATTTATTCTCACTAATTTCTTGTTTTTGATCAATATATTTTGAGGATTTCTTTTGTTTAAGTATTGCAAATTTTATTTGCAGATTATAATTCAACTTGATCATTTATTGGTCATTTTGTTTTGTCGTCTAGTTTTCTTTAAGTTTACTAACGAACCCCTCAGGTTTCGTTTAATTATTATTGTGTAAAGTGTTAAAGTATTCATGTTTATATGTGATGTCATTCGAATTTATTCTGTTATTTCATATCAAATTATTTTTAACGTTGTTAAGACAATTAATTCATGTTACCAAGACCTAAATTTTTGTTGTTGTTTTGCATTTTGATGATATAATAAACCGACTGTGTTTCATCTATTTTGGTATTTTATTTGTTAAGCTTTATTTGTGTAAACAATCAGGTAATGTATTGTGTTATGAGTGTCCCAGGTTTCCAGTAATAAAGAATCAAAATTTTTGCTTCTAACAATTTAAGAGTGTTATAGAGTTAACGTTTTGTAAAGTTTATTTTAATCATGAGAAAGAGAGAGATGCTAAAGTTATGTTGCACATTATGATATTTTATTATTTTATGTTTTTAGTGTTGATGATAATTTTATTATGGTCTGTTTTGTGTTAACTAATGAAGCCAATGTAAGTTTCGTATAGAGTGGAGAGTGCATTTTAGCATCCAAATATAATTTTAAGTTTCTGTATACAGGTGATACTTCCTATGGCCACCCATATACAGGGTTTTCGCCGATGTGGGGACAGGTCGGCGGATCTCTTCTAGGCATTCTAGCCAAGAGCTAAGTTTTAGGTTTAGGTAAGATCATCAAAGCCTGGATTATTTACTATTTTGGAACCTACTCCCGTCTTCGACATGAGCTATGGGCTTGAACATCTAGCGATACCTGGCTTATACGGGACTTGTGCATACTTTTGGGCATTTTCCCGTTACAGGCGATCACCCAATTTATAAGTGTAGCGAGTTTTTGAAGTTAGATGCAGGTGCGCGAACAAGTAAAGTCAAAGAATTAAAGCTCTTCATCAACTGTCTATGCACTAATTATATAGCTAAGAATTGCAAAGCGGGTTCTTGTAAAATGTGTAATAAAAGACACAATTCTTTATTACATTTGATTGCAGATCAATCGAGTACTAATCGCTTAATTTCCGATAAAGCGTCGCAAGTTGCACTTTCCTCATATAGTTTTATGCCGTATGTGTTATTATCTACTGCAGTAGTATCGGTTTATAATGCACAGAAAGAGTTATGCAATGCGAGAATTCTTTTAGATAGTGGTCCTCAATCAAACTTTATTTCATCCGATTTATATAAAAAACTTAAATTGAAACAAGTACCAGCAAATATATCGATAGTGGGAGTAAATTCAGTCAGCTCAAACCCAACCTCAAAATGTAACATAACCATTAGATCCCGTTACAACAGTTTTAGCGTAACGGTAACATGCTTCATTTTACCAAAGGTTACTGAGATGTTACATTCATGGAATTTTGATGTCAGTGAGTGGAATATTCCGAGCAATGTGAAGTTAGCAGATCCAAGCTTTAATAAATCAGGTAATATCGATTTAATTATAGGGGGAGTACATTTTTGGGATTTAATTCCAAAGGAAAGAATCCAATTGCAAAGATCGTTACCAGTTCTACAGAATTCAGTATTTGGGTGGTTAATTGCTGGGGTAACAAATAAACCCACAAGGAAGGCAGTTTGTTGTTTTTCAAAAAGTAATGAGATTAAGGAGTTTGATTTAATGAAATTTTGGGTTGTGGAAGAATGTGAAGAACATGCAATTTTATCCAGTGATGATCAAGCATGCAAAAAGCATTTCGCAGAGAACACATTAAGAGATACTGAAGGACGGTTTATCTTCCGCATTCCATTAAAGCGTTCACCCGCTAACCTAGGCGATTTGAAAAGAATAGCAACAAAACGATTAACACATCGTTCAATAAGTCCCGAGACTAACCCAGAGATGGTGCTAGTAGTACCAAACTAGCCACGTTTCCCTAGAGTGCGAACCTTCACATGAAACGTGTAAAAATGTCACGTCGATTGGACCACAAACAGCAGAGTTATCGAAGTTAGAGTAAAGTCACTTTGTAATTTGTTTGAAAAATGGAACAAAGCGAGTTTCGCGTGTTGATAAAACATTGTTTTTTAATGGGTAAAAACACCGTAGAAGCCCAGCAATGGCTTGAGAAACGTTACCCGGACTCCTCTCCATCCAAATCAACGATTTGTCGTTGGTATGCTGAGTTTAAACGTGGTCGTACGGACACAAACGATGCGGAACGTTCGGGTAGGCCATTGGAAGCCGTTACACCGGAAAATGTGAGTGAAGTATTCAAAATCGTAATGAAAAATCGCAAAGTAAAGGTCCGTGAGATTGCAGAAATGACACAGATATCATCTGGAAGCGTATTTACAATCCTTCATGAAAACTTGAGCATGAAAAAGGTTTTTTCCAAGTGGGTGCCGCGATTGCTTTCAATGGAACAAAAACAGCAACGAATCGACGATTCAGAGAGCTGTTTATCGCTATTTACTCGCAATAAAAAGGATTTCCTGCGTCGATACGTGCCCATGGATGAAACATGGATACATCATTTCACTCCGGAATCGAATCGGCAATCATCTGAGTGGCGCATGGCTGGCGAAAGCCGCCCAAAGCGTCCAAAAACGCAGCAATCTGCTGGCAAAGTCATGGCGTCTGGTTTTTGGGATACACATGGCGTCATTTTCATTGACTACCTGGAAAAAGGTAAATCGATCAACAGTGATTATTGTATTGACTTGTTGGTACGTTTGAAGGAGGAGATCGCAGCAAAACGACCGCACATGAAGAAGAAAAAAATCCTTTTTCAGCAAGACAATGCACCATGCCACAAGTCCATGAAAACAATGGCAAAAATCTACGAGTTGGGCTTTGATTTGCTTCCCCACCCCCCGTATTCGCCAGATTTAGCCCCCAGCGACTACTGGCTCTTTGCTGATCTCAAAAAAATGCTCCAGGGAAAAAAATTTGGCTCGAATGAGGAGGTCATTGCCGAAACTGAAGCCTATTTTGAAGCAAAGGATAAATCCTTCTATAAACATGGTAGAGAAATGTTGGAAAGGCGTTGGAAAGATTGTATCACTCTAAAAGGAGATTATATTGATGAATAAAAATGATTTTTGAAAAAAAAAATGTTGTTTTCGTTGTTAGTCTCGGGACTTATTGAAGGATGTGTTATTACAACTAAAGCACACAATTCTAATTCTTTATTTTAAGGCTAGTATACTGATTTTATATCTGAAGTAGGTCACATGTCGTTGTCACATCAATTTAGTAACAATAGTCTTAACTATTCTTTTCCGCATCACGGAGTATTCAAGCAAGACAGTCTAACTACTAAATTGAGGGTGGTTTTTGATGGTTCATGTAGCACAGATTCAGATTGGTCTTTGAATGATATTCAATACTCTAGTCCCGCAATTCAGAATGATATTTTCGAAATCTTATTACGTTTTAGGCAATACCAATTTATCGTCGTAGCAGACATAGCTAAGATGTATCGACAGATATTAATTCATCCGGAAGATCAGTATCTTCAAAACATTTTATGGAGAGATTCGCCAAATAAGAAAGTATTGGTGTGTACTCTAAATACAGTTACGTACAAAACCGCATCTGCTTTATTTGTGGCAATGAGGTGTTTAAGACCATTAGCATACAAATTTCAAACGAAATTCCCAATCGTATCAAATATTATCTTAATGGATTTCTTGGTGGTGATTTAATCACGTTGTTTTAATTCGGGTCAGAATGCTGTTACATACTGTCAACAAGTCGCCGCTATTTAAGGTCAACTCAATTTAATTTGCGAAAGTGGAATTCTAATAATCCAAATATAATCAAACATCTCCAAGCTAAAGACGAACCATTTAGCACTTTAACGTTAGGAAACAAAGAAGGCAACAAGACATTAGGCATTGTGTGAAACAGGAGACTAGATATTATTACATATCCTGTACCTCAATTGTTACCATCTCAAACAATTTCAAAGAGAAATATACTATCAGATATTTCAAAGATTTACGATCCGCTAGGATTCGTTAGCTCTTGCGTTGTATTGGCTAAGATTTGATTCAGCGCATTAAGACTGGGATAAAAATGTTTCCCCGGAATTAGAAGAGAGATGGTTGCACTTTAGAAGTACTATTCCCACATTGAACCAGTTATGCATAAAACGCAATGCTGTTATAAATGATGCTATCCAAGTCGAACTACACGGGTTTTGCAATGTATCTCAGGAAGCTTATGCAGCATGCATTTATTTACCCAGTGTAAATGCAAATAACGAGGTTGAGGTAAATCTTTTATGCGCAAAAATTAAAATTGCACCTCTTAAACAGATTACTATACCGCGGCTGGAGCTGTGTAGTGCACTTTTGTTAGCAAGACTATTACGACGAGTCACTAAGGCACTCTCCCTTGATGCCAGATGTATTTTGTAGAGCGATTCTCAAATAGTCTTGCATTGGATCAAAACAGAACCTAAATTATTGCAAACATTTCTAGAAAATAGAATCTCTGAAATTCAATCAATTTCGCAAGTAAATCAGTGGCATTACATTAATACTAAAGAGAATCCAGCAGATATAGGATCCTGGGGGGTATATCCTGATAAACTTGTAACTTTACAATTATGGTGGCTCAGCCCACCATGGCTTTCAGAAAGTAGTATCGATTTTCTAAAGCAATTACCTTTATGCAATTGTGTGCAACTACCGGAAATGCGAGTCTCGGTAAATACATGTACAAATATCGTAAACAATTTTCAATTTAAGTTATTCTCCAATTTAACTAAATTAAAACATGTTATGGCATACAGCTTAAGATTTATTACAAATTGTAGGAAACCCAAAGCAGACAGAGTATACGGGGCTTTGACGGCAATTGAATTAAAACGTAGTATGAACCGTTTAGTTAAGTTGGCTCAAGCTGACACATTCGCAAAGAAATAAAATCATTAACATGTAATCAGGTTTTTAATAGAAAACTTAATTAAATGGGACTGACGCCCTTCATCGGTGCTGAAGGTTTATTAAGGGTTAGAGGTAAATTGAAACATTCTGAATTATCTTTTCAAGAGAAGCATCCTCTATTGTTGTATCTTACCAAACTCATTTTCACATACGAGCACAAGGCCTTACTGCATGCAGAACCGCAATTGCTGTTAGCTACTGTTCGGCAAAGGTATTGGCCTACAGGTGGTATGTGTGCTCCCCAACGGGTAGTGAGGAATTGTATTTATTGTTTTAGAATAAAACCTTAACCGCTTATTCCATTCATGACAGACCTTCTAGAACATAGGGTAACAGCAATGCATCCCTTTTATGAATCTGGGGTTAATTATGCGGGTCCTTTCTCTTTAAAAGATCGCAAGGGTCGTGGATGTACTTACCAAAAGATACATTTGCATATTTATATGCTTTTCTAGTAAGGCCGTTCATTTAGAGTTAGTTACAGATCTAACGACAAAGTCTTTTATATCAGTTTTACTAAGAGTTACCTCGAGACGTGGTAGACCAGATTACATATATTCAGATAACGGTACTAATTCTACAGGTGCAAACCGAGAATTAAGGAGTTTAAAAACATTTTTTACCAACAGTTCCGACGATATAATTAATCACTGCGCAGACGAAAGTATTATTTGGCATTTTAATCCACCAAGCGCTACACATTTTGGAGGGTTATGGGAATCGGTTGTGAAAAGTGCTAAACACTAATAATTTAGAGTACTTAAGGACTCAAAATTAACATAAGAAGAGTTTAACACTGTGCTTGTACAAACTGAAGCAACCTTAAACTCCTGTCCACTACATTCATTGTCCGCTGATCCCAACGATCTCCAACCTTTGATCCCATTTCACTTTTTAATTGGAATTAAATGCAAATGTCATGGACCAGCCAACAGGCAGGCTGTACCGATTGCAGCTACTTCAACAATTACACCAAAGTTTTTGGAACCGTTGGTCGAAAGAATATCTGTTTCAAATACAACAACGTAAAAAAATGGAAAACAGATACATAACCGATTAAGGAAGGAACATTGGTGGTAATAAAACACGATAATCTGCCGCCAATCAACTGGGTCCTGGGCAGAGTAGTGAAAGTGCATCCCGGTGAAGACGGTTTAGTGCGTGTAGTAACCGTGAAAACAACAAAAGAACTGCTCAAAAGACCCACTGCAAAAAGATGCCCATTACCACTGCATCCTAATGGACAATGATATAATGTGAATCTTTCCACCTCTTTTTTTTTAAATAGGCGGAAATATAATTGAAAATTGTTTTGAATAGCTCTTGCCATGATTCCACCGATGTAAATATGATAGGGTTATTTTTGTTTTTTATGCTATAAATTAATGCATTCAGCAGTACCCTGGCCTGCACGATTACCTGATCTAACACCATTAGATTCTTTCCTCTGGGGTTACATCAAGAATCATGTGCTTAACCAAAATCTTGAAGAACAGCAATTATCACGGTTAATCACAGCAGGGTTCAACACAAAAAAAATCATATTTACATCATTACTAGGGCCAACCAAAAAAATTTTCAGTTGTTTTTCCGCCCATTTAGAAAAATGAGGTTGATGATGATTATTCGAAACCGAAACGTTGTGCAGGAATTTTGTTAGCGTATTTTAATAGAACAAAAACTGGCAATGGAAAAGTGGTTTTAGTTTTCCGATATCTTTTCAAGTAAATGAAAGAAGAAATAAAACCGAAAATCGGGAAATCAGCATGTTTTAAATATCTCAGAAACTATCCAAGATATCTAAATTTTGCAAACGCGAACAAAAAAGTCCTATAAATAGCCAACTTTCATCCCATTTAACCGATCCTGTATCTCTTACCGTTTCAAAGATCCCCACGCTGTGCATCCTTATCTTGGACACCCTGTCTACTGGTATGAGAGTGTTCAAAATTTGAATAAAATACAATACTAATGCATGTCAGTAGTAATGGACTCATTACAATTAAAATAATAATACTGGTTTATTCAAAGGGCTATTTCATTTCTTTACTAATTCATCATCTTTTATTTTGTTTGGTTAATTAATTTTAGTCAGTTTTTGTTCTTATTTTTAAAACTCGTGCTTGTAACTTTTTAGTTCGCCAGGCTAAATCTAAAAAATATTATTACAGAGATCCATTTACTAATATTTTTATTTAGTTTTAAATATAATTGATTTTATTAGATGATATGTTGTTACTTGTTTTATAATTTTATAAATATGCAAAATTCAGAGGACGAAGTATATACTTGTAATAATAGGTATAACTAAAAGAAAATAAAAACTACAAACCCCAAGACAGAAATTCTCACCTGTTGGGTGTATTCAAGCATGCTAATCGCCAACAGATGCAGTGAAGTATGCTACAATGGCAATAAAATTTTGAAATTCTACAATCAAAAAATTAAAGCAAGACTTTCCAGTTTAGGTTGAAAAGGAGGGTATTTTTCACCATAGACGGCCTTCTTAACATTGTTTAATAAATTATATCAAACATCTGCCATAGTCGATAGTCTTAATTATTTTGTTATTGTCATTAGTCATTTTTGCGAACAAGCTGCTACTTGAGACCTCACTTCAGAAAATTATTGTTTTTTTGCGTTACCAAAGGTAAGCCGTAAATATGAAAAAAACTATAGAAAAAGGTACAAAAATACATTTTCTATTATCAGATAATCGATTGCTGACTAAGATTTCACACAAGTTTTGATTTTTGGACTTGGAATTACTATTAATTACTAACTAATAGCTACAATAAAGACCTCTTCTAATTTTTGTATTACATGTGCCTACTAATAAGAATACCTACCATGCACCTACATTAGAAAATAAATTTGTTAGCAAGTCAATTTTTAAAATTCACTATTTATTGCTACATACTAACGACTTCTCACTTTTAGCTTTTGTTGAAGAAGAATAGAGTTAGTTCGTATGTACAACTATAGAAATGTACAAAGTTACCATTGACACTTTTATGACCAGTAAAGCGCAGGTAAAAATTAACCTTCGGCAGTATTTGCAAAAGAGGTTGCCTAAGTTCTACAGATGTTTTCTATAATTCAATTTTGTGTTGCATGCAAATTGTGGTCTACACATAAACAATAACGATATTCTGATTTGATGTAACTGACGCTCAAACAAGGCAAAATCTGGCAGTGCATTCCTTTTTTTCAATTTCTAACCAATAGTGAAGTTAA
>VTPC01088666.1:11490-26261 GCA_011009095.1 Ignelater luminosus
TTATATTTAGTACTTGACTTAAAAAATCAAAGATCATAAATTAAAATCACTGAAAACTTGGATTTTGGTTTCGTAATACGGCGTGACTCCCAAAAGCAAGATCCTTTCCACGCCAAATATTTGACTAATTAGAGTAGGCCAGAAGTAACAAACTGTTATTTTAGATACTCCCTAGCAGTATAAATTCTTGTTTGGTTTAATAAGGTATATCAAGGTTATATGATAAGAGATTTCGCACAATCCTTATGAGTTTTGGCCTTTGATGAAATTAGCTAATCCTGTTATATAATAGTTCTTAACTCACTGATCAAAAGTATCTCTATTCATAAAGTTTCAAAACGGCTATAACCAGAAACAGCTTATGGTATTAATAGGAGACTTTAGTTGTTGGTGATAGTAGGGAAATTATTTTCAAGCAAAGCGGGCACGACTGTCCGCGTTTTGTTTTATCTTTGACAGGCATCCTATAGCTAGACTCAACTCTAGAAATTAACAAAATTGAATTTAGGGTATTGCTGAACTCTGAACTCTTTATACTATATGCATACCAAGCAAGAAAGCCAAGAATTTGAAAATAAGTGATACAGACCAATTTTTAAAATGTTGTCTCCTGTACAAATGTGAAGAAACCCAAACACGTTTTATTCAATATCTCAAAACTATGATTTCCAAAGTCAGGACCGTTTTGTTTTGTAGGGCAGAGTAGTAAAGCAGTGGCGTTCAAGGGACTTCGACACCATCAATAGTCTGCTAATTTTTTTGACAGAAGCAAAAGTTTGATCCGTGTTCGAGCTGACCTAAGAAGGTTAATGGGCGGTAGTTTGATAATCGACGATTTTAAAGTCTTCATCTTTTGTCTATTAGTATTCTGCCTTTCTGCCTTCAATTATTGTTATTCATCACTTTCGAATGTCTATCGCAACGCATTTATGTATAAATGAATAGAGACTTTTCCTTATTTACATTGGTTTGCACTTTCGTGTTACTTGGGACAGTTTATTTTTATTACAATTTTATTTATTTGACCTCAGTTATGCTATAAATAAACAAATTGTTGCGTTTGTAATTTCTTTGTTCTTCTTAGTTTCAAATAATTAGAGCAACAAAACGGTAAGTTATGGTCATCAAAGTTATCTATTGTAAACTACAAAATAATTTCAGTCAGCTCGAAAACGAAGTTTACTTCTTTTTGATTATTAGTAAAGCGTTTTGGAAATCATTTCCTGATAGTTTAAGCTTTTTTGTTTGACACTTTTGCTAAATGCTTTTTGGCCAGTCTGTGAATTACTTAACAGAAATATTTTGGGCTCTGTCCATGCCTAGATCAGAATTAATTAGCAGATAGTTTATTAGCTTCCTGTAAAACCATTAATTAGAAAATGATCAAGAATTTCATTTTGTAGTAATTTTACGGAAAATAATGATGCGAATCACTAGCAAATTTTCTGCCAAGAATTTGCTTCAGTATGTAGTATGATTGTAGAAATAACCTTTATTACTCTGAGGATTATTCGAAATAATTTGATATGTGATCTTTAACCATTGGTCACGAAATTTGTAATGGGAAAAGGGGTTGGCTCTGAGAATTAGGTCTAATACCAAAACTTTTAGATCTAACGCACCTTTTGAAAAGCTGACCATTAAAACCCAGTTTATGACCTTTGCCCTACTATTGTAGATTAGACAGTAAATATAAAGAAAATCTTTTTTGTCATAACCAAGTAGAGTAGAACATAAGTTTGATTTAGAAACTGTTTGCTAAAATATAGAAAAAGCAATTGGTACTAAGCTATCGATAGAAAAAGGTTAATAACTCATAGATATAAATAAAATACATTAATGGTAGACAATAAATTGAAGAAGTGACAGGTAAAGACTTCTTGTAATGTTATTTTAAAACGTGCATACTTATCCGGCTTCTGTTTTAAATTTCGTTTAGATATTTTTCTTCGCTTGTAAGAAATAAATTATTTTATTTAATTTCATATGAATCTACTGGTTGAATTATTTACATTAGTCAAGGCATGTCGAGTCCCAAATTACCATCTTGTACGTTCGTTATTGCACAATTTTGTCGTCGTAAAGTCCGACGGAATTCTCAGAAATTCTTATATTTGAAGAGGGTTGCGAACGTCCAAGTACACATCATAATATATCAATGGGCCGTAAAAACTTATTATATAGTTGCTAGTGACTGTGTTTAACTTCATTGTCACGTTTAATCAAGACCAGCGCGCGCATAAGGCCTTAGAAAGGGCAGGCTTTCTGGTTTTAGTTTCCGCAAAAGGTGTGAGCAAGCTTTACGCGTTTTTGCTGCAAGTTCTTTGTTTAAGAGTTTTTAGTGACAATTTATGCGAAAGTGGTTTCGAAAAATTTCATAAACGTTCTCTTAGGACAGATTAGGACAACGTGTGAACTTGTAGACAATTTGGTGTAATTTGCCAAAATAGTTTTCTTTCGTGTAAAGACAATTTGATTGTCGAATTCAGACCGGAATCTCCGGGATTGTGAAGAAGTAAAGTCGCTCTAATCTTTGTTATCCGAACTTATTCAATATCTATCGTTTAATTAACCATTTTGTGAACAAGTGTTTGTTGTTCTGTGTCGACAGGAAAAAATCTTTCAGTTGAACAATCTTCGTTCTATCCGTTGTGTTGACATTGCAAAATTACAATAAGTTTACCGAGAATAATCGTTAAAGACACCTGAATTCGTCTAATGCTGAAAAGTTTTTAAATGTTCATGATATAAGTTAAATAACGAATCATCACCGTTGTGTTCGTTTAACAATCAACTGCAACCTCAGATCGTCGCCGTTCACTCTTTCAAGGACGCCCCACTAGGTCCATAATGGCAATTTTAAGATAAACCCAGAGATTAGTATGTAAGAATTGCTTTCTTTTATTACCGTTGTCTGTTGATTGATTTGAGTAATGTGTAACAAATAATTTAAAAGATTTATTAAAATCGTTTATTTTAAAATTTACGACGTAATCTGTAATAACTTAGTTTTTGTATAATAAACGTTCATTATCAAAATCTTGCATAATTAGCATTAATGAGTTCAGAGCGTCAAACAATATAATTCGAATCATCTTTGAGAAATAAAGTGTTTACTGTAAATGTTTTAAAGCTACCTGTATACAGGGTGATATTCTTTAGAACCATCTACATACAGGGTGTTACTTTGCAAGGGGTCAATAGCTGCATGGTTCCTTCTGACCTTCAGCTTTTGGCGCCTTTAATTTTGATTATTTTTTCTTGGATTATTGAGAGTTTCCGTGAATGTAAGCGTTTTCTTTTGTTTTAAAGATAAGTTTAGGTTGAACATCTTCCGATTTCCGTAACGAACATTAGGCCTCTTTCTCAGGTTTTTCCGTTACATTCTAACGTTGCCCTTGATCGTAGTTGTTACAGCCACAGAAGTAATTTTTCCTAATAGCCCAAACTATAAAAAATGCTTACCAAGATCATCCCGTTGCTACCAAATCTTATGGTTCGCGGTATGGTCAAATAGGATTTACTCAGATTTTCCTAACAGGATTAATTTAAGTCAAATTTAGTCACTGGTGGTTGACATCACGTTGCTCAGTGATTGACTAATTTTGTCCTGATAATAGTATTATGCTCTGGAACAGAGTTTGCTGTTTTTTAGACCTTGAGACAAAAACAATTTATCTATAGAATTGAAAGTACAAGGACAAATAATTGTAGAACATTAAATCAAGGTTAAACTGAGAAAAGAATTTAAACTGTGACGCAATACAGTTAAAATCTAAAACTTAAAATTCTAGAAGTGTTTAAATGAGTAACGTGACGCAACAGCTACAACATTGATTGTAACTAACCAAGAAGTTAAATAGAATGTCAGCTTGTGCGTTTCTTTTCGGTATTTTTACAAGTTTTTCTTGATTTTTAAACAAATTATTAACACAATAAAACTTCGATTACGTGAGTTTATCGAATCCAAAAAGAGTTGTTGGAGTTATTTTCTTTTCTTTTTATCGTTTATCATTTATCCCCGCTAGCATGTTTTGAGTTATTAACAAAAGTTTGCCAAAAATAAAAAATTATTTACCGTTTGACCTGAATTTGTAAAACTCTACAATTATCTTAATGATCAAAAAGGAAATTGAACAATAAGCAGCCTTTGTTTGATGCGAAGCATTTTACAAAATTTCCAATTCTAAACCAAACTTTTCGTGACATTTTTACAAATAAAATCCATTACAAATTTAACTTCGCCTACCAGCCATACTGGGCAAAAAGCTTTTTTTCACAATTATGTTTATTCCATTCTTTGGTTCGTGCTCGGATGTTTTGTTTGGTATTGTGAAGCTACTGCAAATAGTTTTAAAAAGTGTTTCGCTGTGAACTTTCTAGATTTATTGTATTTTATAAAAGAATGAGTTTATATGCTTTCTGCGTATAACAATACCTGTGGAATTACTAAATATATCAAATTAAATTTCATCGAACTTCCAGCTTCCCCGTCACATCTACACTAGTATCTCCTATAGAGCTTTGTTTCCTGTCGTACATTTGCAAAGTTCACCTTTCATCTTGCATTTGTAGCAAAATTAAGTTTTCCTTGTGGAAATCTCACTTTAATTAAATATGTCAGGTACTTCAGTTTCAACAGATTGCATGTGTTTTATCTGGGATATTCTAAACGGAATGTTTAATGTTGTTTCAAAGGTTTACCAAAGTGCATATTAACGGATTCGAATTTAGTATTAATTGTGATGACCTACTTACATGGCAAATAAATTGACTTCGTTTCGTGGTGGAATGAATTTTAAGTTTTTAGTTTACAAACCGTATAACATATAGCAAACTTAATTTTTGAACGGTTACGGTAATTCATTATCTAGGAATTTGGTTTTTATCTTAGAAACTTCTTGGTGACTATGATCCATTTGAAATGGGAGGTAAATGTATTACGCATCATCTTCTGGATTTATAAAAAATAATCGGTCTATCAATCTTCTGTTTTAGCCCTGTCTTACAAAAGCCATTCTCATCTCATCTTCTGAAAACTTTTTGATTCTGGTGTGTGTACATTAACTATGCATAAATTATCTTAGAACAACAACTACAAGAAACTGAAAATCGATGTACTTACATGTTTTCTTTAAAAAATTTTTGTTGGAATATCTCAATTTAAAAATTAGAAATCTTGGGGTATGGTGTCTGCTGTAAACAGTACTTATCACCAAACATATTCTGTTCGTACTGAATCATTCTTGAAACAGTCAGAGTGACTGTTAGAAAATTTCTGTGTTATCTAGTTGTAGTTCAACGCATTAATATCAAGGAATTGTGCTTTTCGCTAGCACAACGAGAAATTCGTACTTATCATGTTTTCTTTCCTTAACACAACAAAAATTGTGTATGCTTGTGACCTTTTTGGATTTCACAAGAAAGCTATTTACTCTTTTAGTTTTTTAGATTTCAGGCGTTCCCTCATCTTGACTGTGGGCTTCTGCAGACTGCAAGCCTCCAACAATTTTTCGTTTTTCTAATGATGGGTTTCAGCGTCTCAAAGGTTTGCGATAGACTTCCCCTTTTCCTAACGATGTGCTTCTGAGGATTGGAATTCTCCAGTCAATGTACTTTTCTCATAATGACGGGCTTTAAGAACGTGAAAGCTATAAAGAACTTTCCCTTCCACGTAAATTTATAGTTTCAGTTTGCGATTTATGGCAACAAAGTGATTTTTTTAAACATAAAAAAACTCCTGCAAAATTTTTATTTACATTTAAATTTGTTCATAGAGGACTTTACACTACATCACGGCTTATGGTTCTTTCCTTGAACTCTTTTTATTTTTAATTCTATATCATTCTTTTTTGTAACAATGGGGTAAAGAGGCTTGAAGCAAACAATTTTTTTTCTATTTGTATTATTGTGATTGCTTTGATTTGATAGATTTTGTTGGCAAAAAGACTTACAATTAGGTATTTTAGCTTTTAAAATAGTAGAAAATCGCAAAACAAATCCATGGCTGCACAAACTTGCAACCTTCCGTTTCTTTCTAAGAAAGAAATTTATTGAAATCAAGAAATATTAATTGCAGAAGTAATGGTTTATGTAACTAGTTGTTCTTACTTTGATCAACCATACTTTGATCACTTAATAGTTGGTTTTAAAATCCTTTGCTAATTCCTTATTAATTTTTTCCAAGAGAACGTATTTCGAACGAAAAATGCCAATATTCTTGTTCTCAGGTTTGAAGGTTTTTGGACAACCGTAGTTTCTTCTGTTTTTGGTTTTTTGCTTTAAGTTAATTTACTATCTCTTTTTAAAATAGGAAATATTCTCTCGTACAATGAATAATTTACTATAAGACTTACCTTCTGCCGGACATCCACGATAAAAACTATCTGTTCTAATTACCAAATTATCCAAAAGCATAGTCCTACATATTTTCGATTTTGGCAAGAAAAAACGGAATTTGTTACAGATGTTGAAAACTCAAATAACGAATCTTACAAATTTTGTGCTCACGATTCATACCATGAGAAGCTTTTAAAACCTGACAGGTTTTTGCTCATTGTCATAATGAAAAAAAAAGCATCTACAAGATGCTCTATGAGCTACTGCTTAATTATCTTATTAAATTTTGAAAAAGGATACAAATAGTTAACTCCAGAGTACAGCCTGATAAAAATCGCCTTTGTTATTCTTCTGCCAAGGGCCCCAGGACCGTGCAAGTGGAGGATTCACAGTTTACTGTGAAAGTTTTACGCCTTATATCCAGTAAACAATTTAAGTGTTAAATTTTAAATTTTAGATATATTTGGTCCAACTCCTAAGTTATTTTTTTGATTCAACCCTGATATAATGCTTTGAAACAATTTATGTTTACGCTTTTGTTTCGATAATGGAATCCTTATAAGAACAAAGTCTGGTTTAAACATCTATAAGACAAAAAGCGAACGTAATTGTCAAATTGTCTAGTAGACGGAAATCACATTTGTAGTCAATACAAAACATATCTGTCGCGAGATAGTCCTTTAAACTTTTTTTAAGGTTTATCTTTCTTAACAATCTCTGCGTTATAAAAGTTTCTATTGTGTAAAGAGATTACTTTAAATCATTTTGGGGGCTTTAGAAACCGGCTTGCATTAGCGTGCTTGGCTTACTAAATTTTGAGCTTAAGGTTGCAAACACTTATTTCGATTTTATAAACTACGCAATGTCTTATTGAATTTCCAACAGGTGCTGATTTAATAAAAAATGCAAAAGACTAAGTCAGTGGTTCTCAAACCTTTTTCTGATCTGGATAAAATTACGCCCTTTTTAATTAATTATTTATGTCACGTTTAACATACCTACTAAAAGAAGATTATCTTCCAGTAGATTTTTTGCAAAACCCGTCAAATTACTAAATCCTAAGAAAAGTTGCACGTTTTGACAACGCCGCAACACTATTTACTCGTTCCATCAATTTTATTGGCGAAATTCATAAACCAACAGATGGCGCTAAATTCTTTAAATACGGAAGAAGAAAACATTCGGTGCAATTAACATCAAAGACCGCTAAATTTTATCAATACTACAACTTTCTGTTTCTGACGATTACCAGACGTTTGCAGATGACTAGATCATTTTTTTAACCCAACTTTCTGTGAAGAAAATTGAGAAGAAATGAAGAGTGGTTTGTAAAGCTTACTAGAAATTCATAGGAAAAAAAACCATAGGGCAGGTTTATAAGTATGAAGAGGTTGGCACGGGAATCAGTTTTACAAGGCAAATGTAGAGTCACAGAAAATAGAAAATCAAGCAAGTACGTTTACTTAGGGCTGCGCTGGTCATTGCAAAAAATTATTATTTATACAACATTGTAAAGAGCAACCGTAACGTGTGGAAAAACTGAAAACTCAAGGCCTATATTTTTTGAAGTGTGTATATTCGAAGAATAAAGTCGATATTTGGATACGGGGCAGAGGCTTAAAGGAAAATGATAGAACACTTACAGGGCTGGCAATTCTTGTTTCTTTCTTACACCTTAAAAGTTGATAGAGCAACCGCAGCAAAGATACTAGAGGTGACGACAAAGACGCAGAAGCAACTACGGAGGTTGCCATTTGCACGTAGTTTACAGCTAGAAAATGGAAGTTTTGCAGCAGTTTGGATAAAATGCTTTTCATTGTTGTTCTTATGAAATAATTAACTTTACACAATATTTTCTTGGTTTGAGAGTCGCTGGACTAAGTAGATTATTCTTGAATGGTATTCATGCTAGTACAACGAAAAAATTATTTTATTACTGATGTTAGCCACTTCTTGATAGTTACAAAATCTAGAATATTTATAATTTCTAGTAATAAGTTTAATATTAGATGTTAAAATATTGTTATGTTTCGCTACGTTTGGCGCCCAACGTGAGACTCGACTCACTTTTTCAACATAACTATCTGTAGTAAAATCAGTCAGTTTTGTATATTTTGATAATTTTTAAGATAACTAAACAAATTTGTAGTTCCTTTCTTGTAAGTTGTAACATACGGTACACATCATTAAAACATTTGGCCGTACCGAATTCGGTATTTGTATTTACTAAATTTAGGTTGTTTATTTACAGTTTCCTGACTCAGCTTGTAGGCGTGTTTGTATGTCTGGTTTGGACTAAAATTTAGCAGTCTCACAATTGTATATTTTGACTGTAAAGTATTCTATGCCTCTTCTTCTCAAACCCGATAATTATTTCTATTCCAGTTTTTAAACTTTATATTACCATGATATATTTTAGTAAAACTCGAAACAGCTACCTGCTAAGATTTTTCGCTGCAAAAAACTTCAGAAATAATCAAGCAAAACGAAGTTATCCATTCGTGATAAAGGAACATTAAGCAATCTAAAAATTATTCAGAAAAATCAAGTCACTTAATTTTTAATATTACTTCGAATAATAAAAACGAGAATTTTTTATTTTACGTAAATGATGGAAACATTCCAATTACAAAATTGCAGTCTGCCTTGCTTGCCAAGTCATTTTAATATATCGATTTTAACATAAAAGTTAAATCTTATTTGAACTGGAAACTTTGAAGCAAAACAAAAAAGGGAAAAATTTACGACATGTAGTTTTCTTCAAGGCAGAAATTTTCCACTCGATAAATTGTAAAAAGATAATACCAAAAGAAATACGTAAGAAATAATAATCTTTTCTTTGCGTATCGTAAGAATCTTATTGAATTCCGAAGTATATTTGACAAGTAAAATACAAAATTCTTGCGAAGAAAAGAGGAACGTTTTAACGATTCCAAGTAATACTTAAAAGAAAATGAAATAAATTTATCGTGTTAATCTAAATACATCCCTGTAATTGAATAAAAATCCCGAATAAATGAAATTTTATGAACGATATACGTTATACAAACGATTCGATTAAATCTATACGTTTGAATCTATATTTTCCAGCTTGCTGAATACATAAATCTCAATTGGATGTTTTATATAACACTTTTATGGAGTTTCAAATAAAATATAAGATAAAGTGCGATTTCTTGTGCGTTTTCTGGGTTACCATGTTCGCTCTTATATGAATTTATCCCGAGAAAAAGAATGTGCAGAAAGTTTGAACGAAATTTCTATTTTTACTGTGTAGTAACTTTAAACGTAAAAAATATGATAATTAATATTATTAAACTGCCTTTTATCTTTTAAGCTAGTGTATTTTTATTCAAATTTATTTTAAGATGTGTTGCTATTCGAAAAAATGTGTTAGCATCGGTTTTTTTCGGGAAATTGAGCAGGGCAGTAAAGCAGACGCAGTATCTCAATGTTAATCTTTTTTCGAAAAATAGCAACATTTCTTCTCAATTTATAGGGTAGCCGACAAAAGTTTTCAAAACAATGGATTGAATCTTCTATCTTAGGAAAATTGATCAGTTTTAGAGGTTATCCTAAAACAAAATGTCAAAAATGACGTATCAGCGGAAACAGAATTTACGGCAAAATCAAATTATGAAAAAATATACAGAAGGTGCTATTTAAAAAAAAGGAGATACAGCTTTTGTTAGAACCAAAAGCGACCTTGAGCATTTTATTTAGTCAGGATATGAAAAATCAGTATGATGTCATTTCAATACCACAAGTTTCAAAACTTTATCATAAACTATAGACGAATCGCAGACTTTCCAGTTCTTGGTGACACTCTGACCTACTTTAAAGCAAATAATACACTACACCATTATATTCTAACGTCACTCCATTTAACTTCAGGATAGAATTGCTAAAAAATCTACAAGAAGCTGGAAATAATCTGATTCGAGAGTGTCGATAGTTACTGAAAAGAAGCAAGTTTAGCAGAACTTGGGGAAATTTCAACAGCTGAGTTTAACTGTTCAGAATGTACTGGTCGAGTGGTAGACCCAATATTTAAAATTACAAGATTACAGTCGCTGACAACTTTCCTAAGGAGAATGTAACGGGAAAAACCTGAAAAACAGACCTAATGCCGTTACGGATATCGGAAGATGTTCAATCCCGTAGCTCCAAGCCGAAGATGGCGTGGTTCAAGCTAAACTTACCTTAAACGAAAAGATAAAAGCTCACACTTACAGAAACTATAAATATGTCTTAAATATAGTAAACATTAAGGGCGCCAGAAGCTGAGAATCAAAAGGAAACCATAAGCCAACCCACGCAGCTTCTCGTAGGCTAACACCCTGTACATAAGTACCTCAGGGAATAACACTCTGTATATAAGCTCTTAACAAAATAACACCCTGTATATGGGTTCACCTTGACTATCCACAGTAGACACTTTATTTACCAAAATACTCAAAATTTACTGCTTGGCGTTCTAGTTCCAAAAATGCTGGCTACACAGAATTTTACTGGGGCGATCAACTTAACATACCCTTACTTACCAAATAATTATTAATTATGCAACAATTTGGAGCCTGCTAGCAACACGTGTGTATTAATATTTCTAGCTGAAATCACATTAACCGTATGCACAATAAATGTTTATTTAAGCTCTTCTGGGAATCCACGGATGGCTTACACTGTTTAAGAGAAATAAACGCAAGTACAGACAAATAAAAAAGGATAGCTCTTACAGCTATGCTTCAATAAAACGTATGAGTAACTTTACTTTAATTTATTAAGTCAGCAATAATAAAAGAACAAAGTGACCCTGAGATACTTATACGTATATATAAAAAAACTAAAATATTAATGTTTCACCTAAAAGGGAAGGAACCAAAGCAGATGTAAGAAAATTAATTAATCATTCAGAGAGCAAGAAAAAACATACGTTGAAAAAGGATAAAATTTGTGATTAATTAGCGTATACATACGAGGGTGGTCTGAAAAGTTTCCGACCTCAACGTGAAGATGGCCGCACTCGTAAATAAAAGCTACTGAATTTCGTTGTTCATCTGTTGACAGTTACTCACCAAAGTTCCAGCCATTTTGGACGCGCAGTTTTTATGTAACAGTCGTTTGAGTGAGTTGATGTGAGTTTTTTTGTGAAAATGGACAAAATCGAGTATCGAGCTGTCATTAAATATTTGTTTTTGAAAGGCAATACGCCTTCGCAAATAAAAGATGAGTTGGATTCTGTGTATGGGGACTCTGCACCATCATTTACCACAGTGAAATTTTGGGCTGCTGAATTTAAACGTGGCCGTAAGAGCTTGGGAGACGATGAACGTTCGGGACGTCCAAAAACTGCAACTACCGACGAAAACATCGCCAAAGTTCACCAAATGGTGCTAGACGACCGCCGAATTAAAGTGAGAGAGATAGCAGAGGTTATGAACATGTCAAAAGAACGTGTTTGTCACATATTAAATCAACATTTAGGCATGAGAAAGCTGTCCGCGCGTTGGGTGCCGCGTTTGCTCACGTTAGACCAAAAACGTGTTCGAATGAATATTTCCAACGCTCTTTTGGCGCAGTTTAGGCGAAATAAATCCAAGTTTTGGCGCCGATTAATTACTGTAGATGAAACTTCGATACACCATTATACGCCCGAAACAAAAATACAGTCCAAACAGTGGACTGCAAAGGGGGAACCGGCTCCAAAAAAAGCAAAAACTGTTTTTTCGGCTGGGAAAGTGATGGCGACTGTTTTTTGGGATAGTCATGGAGTTATTTTAATCGATTATCTTCAAAAAGGAAAAACCATTACAGGAGCATACTATGCATTATTACTTGACAAGCTGAAGGCAGAACTTGCGAAAAAACGGCCACATTTGCAGAAAAAGAAAATCCTGTTTCACCAAGACAACGCACCGTCTCACACCTCAGCGGTTGCCATGGCGGAAATCTACGAATTATGGTTTGAACTGCTTGACTATCCGCCTTACTCACCAGATCTAGCCCCAAGCGACTTCTTTTTGTTCTCTCATCTAAAAATTGCGCTCGGAGGACAAAGATTTTCGTCAAATGAAGAGGCAATCACCTTCGTGAACAATTATTTTGCAGAGAAAAAATGCCGAGTGCTATTTGGACGGGTTACAGAGATGGGAGCATCGCTGGGAGAAGTGTGTAGAGTTACAAGGAGACTATGTTGAAAAATAAAAAAAAATTTTCAGAAAAAATGTCTTGTATCTTTGTTAGGTCTGAAACTTTTCAGACCACCCTCGTAAGTGCTCGTGGCATAAGTTAAATAACAAACTATCACCGTTGTGTTTGTTTAACAAGCACCTGCAGCCTCTGGTCGACGCTGATTTGATTCTTTCTCTTCTGGGTGAAATATTCGAACTATAATCTTACTTTTCTTTTGTGTTTTGATGTTTCCTGTTAAATTCAAGTTTTGAGAGTAATAAACCATAGTAAAACTTTGCTTAGTGTTTTATTTAAAACTGTTTATAAGAGGGTTTATTTTGTGTATTTGTGTTATTTTACTGAACAGTGTAAGCCGTCTAATGGATCACTAGCAGAACCAGCATAAACTAATTTTGAATATAAATTGTATGTAACTTTAGTTTACAAAACTGGCATACAAGCGTGATCAGTGGGCTCCAGATTGGCTGCGTTTTTTTTTATTATTGTTCTGCTAAGTTAAGGGTGAATCAAATCGATCCCCTTCTCAAAATCTTGTGTATTTAGCATGAATTAGTCCAGAGCGTTAAACAATATAACTCGTATCATCTTTGAGAAATAAAGTGTTTATTGTAAAGATTTTAAAGCCATCTGTATACAGGGTGATATTCTCTAGAGCCACCTACATACAGGGTGTTCCTTTGTTAGGGGTCCATATACTGGGTTTTGGTCTACGATAAGCTCCATGGGCTGGTCTGTGGTCCCTGTTGACTTTTAGCTTCTGGCGCCCTTGACTTTGACCATCGTTTAGATCGATTGAGAGTTTTTGTGAGTGTAAGCTTTCTTTCTTTTTCGTTAAAGTAAGTTTAGCTTGAACCATCCCCATCGCTGACTTGAGGTACGGGATTGAACATTTTCCGATATCCTTAACGAGCATTAGGCCTCTTTTTCAGCTTTTTCCCGTTACAAATCATGTCTTAAATTATTGTCGATTCTTTTATTAAACTATCAGGGACGTCACGAAAAATACAATACCTTGGGAGGGTTTTCTTGAAACTCGTGAAGTTGAAAAATCTTTGGGGATTCCAAGGTTAGAAATTTTTCGATTGCCCAATATTGGACCTTTCCATTGGTGTTGTTTTAAGGCAATTATTTGTATTTGGCTTCCAATTATGACTTCAACAACTTCGTGAAAAGCAATCAAAATTTTTGTAATAATTACAATTGCACGTACATACATACTGGTTGATGGTTTGTCAATTAAACAGTAAATTTTATAAGTTCATTTTTGTGTTTATTATTTAGTTACTTAGAAGTTTGAATAACTTGTATCAATTTAAATTGATCATTCCAAATTAGTCTTTTTTGTAGTTTTAAAATTTTTAGGATTCTACTTGTTTAAAACATTTCAAAATCTTGGTTAAGTTACCGAAACGAAGTCGAGTAGCATTAAACAAATCTAATATTCCGATGACGTCATCTTTTTAATTTTTGGTTTAATTATTAACAAATAGATCTTAAAACTTGGGCTGATGTTTTTTATAATGTATTTATGAATTGAAATATGATCACAAAATTTCTGTTGGCTGGCTTTTCACCATTGCGTTTCTCTATGTTGCCATATAAGAAGACGGCGACTCATCCCGGTTTTTGTTTTCTCCAGGCGTTTCTTTAGAAGAAAACAATGGTCCTCGACCAAATGAACAGTATTGGTGGTTTTTGGTCATAGAATGGTAATTGTGCTGCTGACTTGCTACTTGAAAAGTAAGTTAATTAGGGCCCAGATTGAACAACACAAGTCTGTCAGAAGGCTCTATAATGAAACCCTTGTTCTCTCATCTTAATACTGCTGACTTACACGATATTAGTGATTAGAATTATCTAGTACTTATGTAGGTGGTTTTTGTATCTATTTTGTCTTGACGCAATGAAATCAACTCTAGTGTAAGACTTGCTTGTTGAAGCTTTGAAACCTAATCTTTCCTTGAAAAGGGAACTATAGAGCAACAAGTTCTTAAAATACATGTGTTCGCAGCATTTCTTCCGCACTTTTTGATAATATTCTGAAAGTTATCTTTCTGGTAATATAGGATTTCTCATAGTTATATTTATAACACGAAATTGAGAAACGCGCTATCTTTTTTATAGACAACTCCTAAGGAGAAAATCTCCACAGGCATGCAAAAGCTTACATCAACAACACGGTCTACAACAGCAAACTTCGAAATACACAAATATTATTTATATTCAAACTATTTGGAATT
>VTPC01088669.1:0-15328 GCA_011009095.1 Ignelater luminosus
TTTCATTCCACTATTACAATTTAAATTTTCAAAGAGCTGCTTTGCTGACAGCATGTGCAAATTAAAAATAAACGCTGTAACCGTGTTTTCATTTCATTCTAGTAAATTCAAGAACGGAAATGATAAAATGTACCAGTAATTTTGCAACAAAAGAACTACGTGCAATAAAATTTGAATAAATTGAGTATAATTGCATCGTCCCACAACACAACACAACACAATACAACATGACGGAGAGTGAAACAATATTAGTGATGTTAGAAGTGTTTTACATTTTTGCAGTTTCTAGAATTTTCATAGAAATTTGTAAGTATTTCCGAGTATTCATTTCTTTTATATTAAATATATAAAACAAATGCAAATATAAAGCCGCTTTCATGCTCATATTTCATTATGTAAGCTATAAAAAAATTGGCTCATTAATAACCTTGGTATTTAATTGCTTCTTATTAACCCTGTATGTTAGATACGAAGTTATTTGAATTAATGTAACAAACATTCTTATCAAAAATTTAAATCAAATACTACATTAATTGTTTAAGTAATTAGCTGATTATCTATAAGCAATTTAATGTAACAAAAAGCATCTGCCTATGCATGATAAAGATATAACACTTTACAATCATTAAAAGGGGCATAAATTAACATAATATGAACTTGAAATAAACAAATGAATTTGATGATGTCACTCAACAAATACGTAACCTAATTAACGCTGTAACCTAATTTCCTGTAATTTCAACGAGAACACTTTTAGTGCGCTAATACTTGTATTACTCATGTTTTTCAAGAAAACACAATATTTTAAAATTTACTAACATAACGTTTTTTTTGCATTATCGCAGGTGGTCACAAAAATTAAAGGAAGCATTCATTCCTAAGCTGAATTCCTCTAAAGTTTTCAAGATACAGAATTTTATTTAGAATTTCATTTTTACTTTACTTAAAATGCTCCTAGGCTTCAGACTGATTTGATTTTGTGTTCGTATTGAAACTAAATATATTAAATCGATGGACAGTTGATCTATAATAATAATCTGTTAACCTGTAATACAGTAAAACCCGCTTATTGGAATAGTGTTTGGACAAAGAAGAATTATTCCAATAACCGGGATATTCCATTAACCGACTTTAGGATTTTCAGAATTCTGCAAGACAAATTGAGGTTATTGCACATCGCTTGAGATTTATGCTATAAAACTTTCAGCGTTATTTATTACAGCTTTAAGTAAAATAAAAGTAAGGATACTGTATTAATTATTTAATTAAACAATTACAGATTAAATCTAATTCAATTAAAATGTCCATAAATTAAATCAAAATTATTTTTTTACAAAAAAGTCAGTAATCTTAGATTGCTTTTTGTCCTTACATAATAAATCCTTTATTTGCTGTTCTAAATTGTAATAATGATTGAAATCAACATTTGATTTTCCTTCTAGAAATTTTCTTATTACACAACAAGCGCTTGTTACTTCCTGGCCAGATACTGGAGACCATTCACAAACGTCATCTTTGTTCTCATTGTCATCAAAACTTATTAAATCTTCCTTTTCTTATGATTCTGGTTCTTCAACATCTCCGAAAACGGGCAAACAATTGTCAAATGTTGCAAAGCTAAAAAAAATCGTCTGAAGTCATTTCTTCAGGAGGAGGACATTCAAAATCTTCCTCACTATCCGTAATCGTTTGTTTTGAAAATTTACAATGAATGAAACATTTTTCTATGCTACTTCCAGTTATTTTATTCCAGCTCTTATTCATCATATGGATAGCTGAAATGATTGAGATGGCTTTTGACATATCATTGGCTGTTCTAGAGGAGGATGTATCATAATAGTCCATTGTCGAAATAATTTTCTTGACCACTTCCTTTCTGTAATTTCGCTTAAAAAGAGATATAATTGCTTGATCCATGGGTTGAATGAGTTACGCTGTATTTGGCGGCAAAAAGTGTGTATTTACATTATTCAGTCTCACATCAGGTTTATAAGCTGAACAATTATCAACGAATAAAATAACTTTTCTATTCATTTTAGCCATTTGCTTATCAAAATCAATAAGGCACTCTTTAAATAAATTTGAAGTCATCCATGCGTTTTTGTTGGAAGTGTATTTCACGGGCAAGAATTTATTGCCTTTAAAACATCTTGGATTTCGTGATTTACCTATAACAAAAAGCGGAAGTTTATGACTTCCATTGGAATTAGCACAGCAAAGAATTGTCTTTCTGTCTTTCGCTGTCTTCCCTCCTACAGCTTTTTCTCCACGAAAGCAAAACGTGCTATCTGGTGTAGCTCGAAAATACAGGCCGGTTTCGTCGCAATTATATACACAGGCCGGTTCATAGTTTTTTAATAAATTAGGTAGGACATTTGTTACCCATTCATTTGCTCCATTTATATCAGCATCTTTTGCTTTCCCTTAAATTTTCTTAAAGGAAATCTGGGAACGATTCTTCCATCTAGAAAACCATCCATTTGTCGCTTTAACATCCGTATTTCCAAACTTCTGCGCAATTTGTTTCGCTTTTTCTTTTAATATTCTACCACTAATTGGAACATTACGCGCTCTTTTTTCGATAAACCATTCACTCAAAGCATCTTCAACTTTTTTATCCTTCCCGGTACGTTTTCTTTTCTGCGTCATTTTTGAATTATTCTTCCAAGCACTCAACACACTATCTTTATTCTTTAAAAGTTTGCTTACTTGTGCTTGGGAAATTCCGAATTTTTTAGCTTCTTTATTTTAATTTGCTTTAGATTCCTCCGCATATTCTATTACAGTTAACTTTTGTTTTAACGTAAGGCCTTTTCTTTTTGACCCAGTACTCATGATGAAACTAACAAACTATACTCTGCACGACGACGTTTAAAGCAAAACTAACTACGGTAAAGCTTTACAACCCTGTACTTATAGCAATGCTTAAATAAACCTTTTAAAAGTGGCATGTTTTGTGACTCGTTTGTGTAAACAATATCCGTTAAAATTTTTATTTATGGTACCTACCTAAAAACAAATTTAAAAGAAGAAGTAAAATAAATTCGCAGAAAGTCTTGAAATGCTACAAAGTACTTTAAGGAAAATTAGAAATTATAGAAAAGGCTTAAACACTAATTTAACTAAATCTAACAATGGTACAAGAAAGAAACATTTACTCTTGGACGTAAGAATTATTAAAGACTGATAGATTTATGACGCTCCTTTTCAAGAAAGCGACATCAGTCATAAACCCTAATTTGTCGACTATTATTGTATTTTTCTTTCGAGTTTTTTTCTAGATTATTCCACTATCCGATACATTTTTGTTAATTCTCATGCTGAAATTATTACATTATACAATATTAGTCGATTATGCGATATTCTATTAAACGATAAAGTTTGTTAAGGATTAAATGGCACTGATTTGAGACCTTGAATTTTTATTCCTTAAAGCGGGATATTCTTATAGCCGAGCTTCTATTAAGCGGGTTTCACTGTAGCTTCTAAGTTTAAGTCGAACTTAAAAAAATTGCTCAAAGTTTATAGTTTTCATTGCAGCAATGGACCAAGTCTATATTTGTAATATTATTAGCCGTAGATGTTGCTAGTCTGGTTGTGCTGTGGATTATTTTGCAGAATATTCAGAGCAAAAGTGAACCACGTCCACATTTGTGTGACACTTAAAAAGTTGCAGGTGTGTTTCTATTGGTACGTTAATATCATTGTCAATGATTAGTGTTAAAATGTATCTCTATGGAAATGAAAGTAAGTTATTGCAGAAGCTTGCTTATAATTTTTGCGAGAATAATATTTTGAGGTTATGCCAAGTATAAAACCATGAGACAAAAGCAAGAAATTTTATAATCAGTTGTGTCAACTTGTAGTGTATCGCTATGAACGTGTTTGTAGCTTTAATTTAATTTAAGATCATTGTAAAGGCATGATCAATAATATGACTAATAAACTATTTCATTGCACAATTAAACCATACATCAGAGTTAGCAGAGAGCGTCAATGGTAACTAAGGATCCATACTATGGTTTAGATAATATCTGCAATGATCGATCCTTTGTTTTAGAAATCCCACAAACTCCAGAGTTTGGAGAACGTGGTCGAGAAAGATCTCGAAACGAAACAAATTGGAATAGAAATAAATGAAAACTTCTAAGAAATAACGGACAGTTCTGCAAAACAAAAACCAAAGAGCCGGTTGCTACCAAAAGTTTTAATCCTCATTTTGACTGCCGTTGCTGCAAAAAGTGCGCATAAAAGATTAATCGAAAGGAATTATGGACATTTTTCGAATCATTTTGAAAATTAGCCACATTTAGCAAACAAATCTTCTTTTTGCACGGTTTGGTGAAACTTTCGAAAATTGCTAGGAAGAGACAGAGACATAGTCCAGGAAACAAGAAACAATAACCTTTCGAATATATCCTGCGTGTAAAGGAGTCAAACATAAGCGTGTGCAAGAAATTTTTCTAGGCATTCTACAAATTAGTTGGGGAGGACTATCACTGTTTAACTAAAAAAAGATATTTTTGCAGTAATGAATAATCGTGGCAAAAATATTACAATCAGTAAAATAGATGACTCTGATGTTATTGGGCATATAAAATCTTTTCCATTCTTCCAGAATCATTAAACCAGAAAAGACAATGAGCAGATGCGATACCTTCATCCTGATTTAAACATTATAAAAATGTATGACCTTTATGTAGAGAAGTGCGCTCAAGAAAATAAGCTACCCCTGAAAGGAAAATTATTTTCAACAAAATTCAATCTTCACTTTAAAGTACCCAGTAACGAAACCTGTCGCCTGTGCCTAAAGATAGGTCCTGAAACCAATGAAACAAAAAAGAAAGACCTGGAAGTTCAAAGAAAGCTTTACTTAACTCGTGATGATCAAGCAAGAGCAGTTTTAAGGACTGATCACATTAAAGCCTTTGACGTATTTTATGTTTGCACGTTCGACTTGCAAAAGGTGCTTCTTTTTCTAAGGTCTGGATATCGATTGCCTATTAAAAACGGAATTTGTATGTTTATAATTTAGACATACATTCCTTTAATGCAAAGACGGGTTTTATGCACATTTGGGATGAGACAGAAGGTGGAACGAAGTCGCAAGATGTAGCTTCCTGTATGTTCAAACACCTCAAAAAAATATTGCTAGTCATGAAAGTATAATTTTGTTTGCTGATTTCTGTAGAGGACAGAATTGTAACATTCAAATGGTGCTTATGCTTCTCCAATTCGTGCAGAATACTAAGATGACAGTGAAAACAATTGATTTAAAGTTTATGATGTCCGGCCATTCATTTTTACCTAATGATGCTGAATTTGGAATCAAGAATGTAAAAAGAAAAAGGCCTAGATTTGAAGTTGTGGAAATGCTAAAATACTTTGAACGAGGGCAGGAGTTTACACTAAAATTTGAAGAAACTTTAAATAATTTTTTACTATTCCGTAAAAATTATTTCTTACGAAAACGGGCGGTTTAGAAAAAAAATTGTTATCCTTAAGAAACGTTCAACAAGAAAACCTCTAATACTCCCCGGTGTCCTGTACCTCAAGATAAGAAAAATAACATAAAGGAACTGTTGCTTTAAATTCCTCCAGTGCATTACAACTACTTCAAAAACTTGCTACTTGCAACTTTCACCCGAAATACTCAGCAACAAATTGAACACATTTAACTCAAATTTAGGTTATATGGACTTGGTTCACTTTAGCTCTGAGCTCCTTGAATAGAAAATCTTAACATAATGTACCAAACAAGAACACGCAAAGACAAAAGTAAAAATGACCGAAAGCAGAAACTAAGAATTCTATCAAGATATGCAAAGAGAAAAAGACGAATAAAGCACAAATAAATACGGTTAAGGACAAACAGAGAAACGTGGTTTTAGATAGAAAAAAAATAAGTCAAAAATAGAAAGCGTACTTTGAAGAACATCTAAACTTCTTAGGAACACAAGCAGGAAAGCCAACCCTGAACAAGGTTTGCAAGGAAATTCAAAATTTAATAAACAGTAGGTTCCTAGTGGGATAAAACACCTACTGAATTAACAAAGAAAGGTGGACTTTAACTTGCAAAAGTATTACATCTCTTTATACTAACAGTAAGTATAAATATGGAAAGTGAGAATGATTCCTGAAAAATGATTAAGGGTAATAATAGTCCCACTGTATAAAAAAGGATACAAAAAGGAATGACATAATTATCGTGTCGCACTAAAGAGAATATAGACGAGTACCAATTGGAACCCATTAGTAAACTTTGAACAAGTCTATAATATAGTGTTGAAAGCAAGAGTAAATATGTAGAGAACAATGAAACAATTTAAATTTTCTCAAAAACTGATAAAGGTGACAAAAGAAAACCTCCTGATCTGATACCAAAAATAACTTTAAAAAGTCTTTAGTTCTAAGAAAGTTATTACCTGAGCAAACGGCAACCAGTTTTAGCCAATTCAGATTCTCAGAATTAGCATGCTCCGTTTCAAAAAGCAGAAATTCAAGAACTTCACCTACTAAAAGTGGAGACGGTCAAAATGATAGTTCTATAGAATTGCAAAATGTACCTGGAATAAGCGAATATATTTTTTGACATACTTGAACAGCCATCACAGTCAATCTTCCATCATGTGCTTTGTTAAAAAACCTTTTTTGAAGAACCTTCAATTTTAAAAAATTTGATTACCTGTACTGTTAACCGATTCATCTCCTTAAAATTATCATACACAAGTATCAGTTTTCCAAAACAAAAAGCAAGCAATTGGGTTTCTATGGAATTGGAAAAAGTAGCTCAAGGGAAAAACGGCAGTTAGGACAGTCATGGGAAAAATTTCTATCAGATAAAAAGTAACACAAGGCCAGAAGGTACACATAACCAATGAACAACATTACCAACAATCACAATAGAAGGTATTGATTTTAAACACTTTAAGGAATTGACTCCAGTAGAAATAACTAGTACAGGAAAAAGGAGCTGGTAAAAAAATAAAGGTCAGAACTGCCGGAGAAAGAAATATGAAATAAAAAAAACAAGGTAAACATTTTTTCTTCTATTCTTAGCCTCGTCACACTTTTATTTCAATCAATAATTTCCACCACCAATTGAGCTATCTCTGGAAAAACAAAAAAAGACATTACTCAAAAATCGCAACCTTTGAAAGGCTACAGGTCAGATTTCAGCTTGATAGGTCAATCAGTATTTGTTTGACAGTAGTTTCAGGCAAAGTTACGCTCCTATTTTTTGCAAGATGGATAAATCTAAAATACGTGCGGTAATTAAGATTTAACACTCAAAGAAATTATTGAAGACTTTGAAAAACATTGGGCGGATCTGCTCCTTCTGGTAAAATGGTTTATAACTGGTACTTTTAACGAGTTTAAGCGTGGTCATTGCAGCACAGGAGATGAGTAGCGTTCTGGTCGTCCAAATGAGGCAGCTACTGAAGCAAATGCTGAAAAAGTGCATGGTATTGTATTGAAAAATGAAAGGTTGAAAATCAGTAAAGTAGCTGATATGGCAAGCATTTCATATGCTAGTGTTTATTACATACTGCATGAACATTTAGGCATGAACAAGCTTTTCGCAAGATAGGTGGCGAACCCGTGTTGATGTCTCAAAGCTGTGTTTGGACATGCATAAACGCAATGCAAGTGAGTTTCTTCATAGATTAATAACGATTGATGAAACATGGCTGCATCGCTATACGCCAGGAATCAAAAAACAATGTAAACCATGGGCTTTTAGCAGTGAAAGTGCTCCAAAGAAAGCAAAAACCGTAGCATCAGCTGTGTTTTGAAATGCGAAAGGTATAATGTTAATCGACTGCATTTAGAAGGGGAAAACAATATTATGCATCACTTTTGGACCGTTTGGATGCTGAAATTTAAAAGCAACGCCCACCCTAGCAAAGACGAAAGTACTCTTTTATCGAGATAACGCCCCAGCGCACACATCGAGAATTGTCTCATCAAAATTGTAACAATTGCATTATGAATTGCTGCCCCATGGACCTTATTTACCAGATTTGGCTTGGTGTAACTTTTTTCTTTTTTCAAAATTAAAAAGTCATCTCGTTGGCAAAAGATCCACAACGCATTCTGAAGTTACAACACAAACGAAAGCGTTTTTTGAAGGCATATACAAAACATTTGATACTGAAGGCATTAAGCTATGTAAACACCGTTGGAATAAATGTATCGAGTTAAAAGGAGACTATGCTGCAAAAAAAGCTTTTGATAAAAAGTTTTGTTTTAATAGCTTTTGCACTTAGTTATAAATTCGCCTTCGCATATTAAAGTATGGAAGATTAACCCTTTCAATCGCATTACCAAAAATATTCATAGAAGAGTTATTTTCTTTGGCTTTTTATAGTAATGAATTTTTTGAAGTTTTTTTGTAGCATGTTAAGTTATTACCTTTAATGAAAATATTTGAATTTTGGAATCAAGGCATGTTCTTCGTTCTTGAGAAACTTTAAAAAATTAAATAGTCTTCAAGTATTAAGATAGAGTTTTCAAAAACAAGAATGTTATTTATTGCTATGGAATTTAAGAAAACAATATCTATTTTGCTCGAACATGTTTTATATTTTCTACAGAAGATATGACTCTTTCCTTTACAGACAGGGTCGGCGGTTTAGATATCAAGAGCGTTTTTTTAAAACCAAAGGGAACAACTGTGTGCACATTATTACACCTTAGCAGATTATAAGAGACAAAAAGTTTTTTAATACAAATACTGGCGGTGTCTAGAAGTAAATCACGTCCTGCAACAAAAAACCGAAAAGAATCAAGGATGTATTATTTAACAGACAATAGAGGGCATCGAGTCTGCTTTAAGTTTTTCCGCCACTATTGCCGTGTCTGAAAGAGTCATCGAGATGTGTGTTAAAGATATAACAAGTACTGGAATTTTTGTGAGCTATGATAAAAGGAAGAATAGCAAACCCCACAATGCAACATCTGACGTAGACAGGCAGCAATTAAGGATCATATCAATTCCTTTCCAACAGTAGAGTCACATTACTACAGGCATGATTCAACTCAAAACTATCTAGTTGCAGATATAAATATCTCCATTATTTACCGATTATATCAAGACTTTTGCGCTTCTAAAAATGTAAAACCGGTTTCACAGTTTGTGTACCAAAGTATTTTTCACGATTTTGAACCAGCTCTTCTCTTTTATCGTCCAGAAATGGATCAGTGTTCGATGTGCAACGCATTCAAAGAGGCAAAGGAGAAGAATCCTTTTAAGAGAAGCATATGAAAAGCACAAAAGGGCCAAAAAACAGTCCATGGATATGAAAGAAGAGAACAAAAAAATGGCATCAGCAGAGCTGTGAAAAACATTTAGAGCCATAACGTTCGATCTTCAAGCTATTCTGGCCATGCTGTTTGCTGGCGATTCTCAGATATATTTCAAGAGCCATCTAAATGTTAACGATTTTACAATTTATGATACATCTACCCGAGGTGGTTATTGCTACATCTGGGACGAAACTCCCTTCTTTTCTTAGCACTCATGTCGGTAATGCTCCCTTTTCCACGTTTCTTGAGTAACCGTCGAAGGCATTTTCGTTTCACCTCCACCACACATCAGTGCTGGCTGCTCAATCCGTTTTCCACCCTATAGGTGGATGTGCGATTGGGTACTATCGCAACCAACTTTAGGGGTAAACGTCGTGTGATCTCATCACCAGCGCTCGTCATCGGATACTAGAACATTGGTCCCGTTTACCCGCTAAGAATCAACTGGTTGCGTTTCAAAAAGTAAAACCATTAACAATTCAATATAAACACGATCTATCATCAGAAAGGTTTTTGTAAATCGATATCACACAAACCAGAAGACGATTCGGTCGCAAGAAGAACTGCACTTCTGTTTAGCTTACATTTAAATATGCCGGTCGCATTCCCATTTCTGATAAAAAGGAGAATGACATTGTTTATTTATTCAATAAAAAGATTATTTTCAAAGATAACACTGATTTCATTACTAGTCTTCAACAACAGTTCACAACGAGGCTGACTAATCTGCAACGAAAATATTTTTTAAAGACATTTTTGTGTTTCTTCATTGAAAACTTTGTTTAGTTTTTAGGTGGACTTAAGTCTATTGTTTATCATTTTTTTTTATATAGCACATTAAGGTAACTGATACATTTTAGTAACACATATGGGTTAAGTGAGAAAGATTTTGCGAAAATATAAATTTTTTAAGTAGTTACGACTTTTATTCAAATTTTTCTAATTCTTAATATCAAACAGCCGTACACAGTTTACCAAAAACAATCAACCATTCAAAGACATACTTGTTTTAATTGATATTACGTTTCAAACTTTCTTTTTGGAATTATGCGAATTAGCTATTTTTTCACTTACGAGTAGTAGGCCTCTACCTATGCCACCCAGAATTTATTGTTTCATATGTCATTCGTTAGTGCTGCTGGAGAGTAGTTATTTCCCAACAGGTTTTGGGGTTCTAATAGCTATTTATTCCGAGTTGATTTTTCTATTCTTGCACTAGTTATGAATTTTCATTTACCCTATCCCGTCAAAATTTTCAAAATTAAGTACACAAGAACAGCTTGATTACTTATGGTTCTGTGTAGTTTATCGTAATCCCCTAGTATGGGGGGTTTCAGCTTGTCTTTCGTTTGCCAAACACGCCCGAAGCCTGAGATATGAATTTTTGAATTTTACATTTTTTTTCCAAAAGTACAACTTTGGGTGAAAGTTGAAACCTTAAAACCTTTTGGGCAATAACTACTCTCCAGCAGCACTAATGAATGGCATACGAAAAATTAAATTTTGAGTGGGACAAGTAGAGGCCTATTCCTCGTTAGTACCTTTGTGCACTAGACCGACGACATATAAACGAAATAAGCGCGCGCATGCGGGAAAGAGATTTAAGGGATTAAAAAGTTCTTTTGTTGTGTATCATCTATAAATAATGAGTATTTATTCATTATTTATAAATGATATGTATATTTATGCATTAATAATAAAATGTATTTCGAGTTGTCTTGCACTATCAACTTGTGGAAGCTGTGTTTCATTTAGGTATACAGGCGGACAGATTTGCCTTTTTATGGTAAAGGTAACGTGGACAGATCTATTCTCATTCGCTATTATCTTCCATGTTTTGAACCATTTTTCCATTTTGTTAAGGCCAGCTTGAAGGTTTCTTGATGCAAGGACGGGCCCCAAGAGGCTTCCTTGCGTAACACCGGCTAATATTGGTCTTAAGTTTGTGTACTCGTTATCTTACTTTACTAGAAAGTGCAGGTTGCTGATGTACGATTTCAAGATTTGTTAAAAAAGATAAGCGGGGCGGGTTTCTTTTTTAATTTGAACAGCAGGCCAGCGTGCCAGACTCCATAGAATGCTTGTCCGATGTCTAGAAGTGCAGCAAAGCAAAATCTGTTTTTCAAAATCGTTAATGATATGTTTGACAAGTCTATGAACTTGCTCTATGGTACTAAACTGCTTTCTAAATTTGAATTGGATTTCTTCTAATATTGGAGCTAGTCTATTTAGGATTAGGTTTTTTAAGAATTTTTGATAACAACGGTAGTAGACTTATTGGTCTGTAGAAGGTCACTTCAGATTTATTTTTACTTGGCTTTGATATTAGGATGATTAGATTGATTAGATCATAACCTGGGGCTTTTTTGGTATTAATTTCGTTTTGGATTATATTTTTAAGTTTCTTGGTTTTAATTTTGATATTTGATAGGATGCATATAGGAACTAATTTATTACATTTTCTGTATCCCTTTCTTCTATGGAAGGGGTTGAAATACATTAGCTGGATGTGAAGCAAAAGCTTCCGCTTTTTCTTTTACTATTTCTGTACCATTTTCTTTTGCTATCTTTTATTGGTGATATTTGATACTGCGATCTCTTTAATTTTTTGGTGACCTTTCATAGCGAGTACTTGGTATCTGCTTTTGCTGATAAGCGTTTAAGATAATCTTCTATACCTTGATTCTTGATTTTGAGCAATAATAATTTTAACTCTTTAGCGATCTTGCTCAATTTTGTATTATTCTCAGCTGTTTTAAAAACTCACATGACAAAAACACATACTCAATAAGAGGAAACAACTGGGAATCAAGTTAAGAGAACGAACTGTACTGGCTCATTGGACGAGGATCAACACTATCGCTAGAGAACAAACTGTTATTATCTGAAACTATACTGAGACCAATGTGGGCACAAGATTTGTAAGTATGGGGGACAGCCAGCACATTAAACTATTACAGCGTTTTCAAACTAAAGTTCTTAGAATTATAGTAGATACCTCCTGGTGCGTTCCAAATCATGTAATTGAATGACCTCAAAGTGCCATCTATAGGAATAATAATTACAGAACAGCATGCAAAATACTTTCAAAGACTGGAATCTCAACCTAATCAACTAGCGAATAACCTAACTAGTAGAAGCGAAGAATATTTATATAAAGTTGAATTGTTAACAATTTATAATTTCTAAATTATCATTTATAACTTATGTAAAGAGTAAGACCACTGGATCTTTCTCTACAGGTCATGTTTCTTGTCAAAATATTTACCTATTGTATTGTAACATTAATTGCTAGGGACAGATTGTAAATAATAAAGAAGATAAAAAAAACAATAAAATAACAAGAAATAAAAAGTATATACGTTAATCGACAAAAATTAAAAATTAAAATACGAAATTTTCAGCTATGGAACTCCATACTCAAAGAAATCTCAAGTATGGAGTGCTCCATATTCACCACATGCCTTCCGCCGGCCCTGTTTACAGACCTCCAACTCGCTTCAGGAATTAACTTTGTTTTTGCCACGTTCTGTAAAATGGACAGTTCTATCATACCACTTGTTGATTCTTGGTCTTGCTTCTATTTTCTTTATTTTGTTTGAAGTTACATCTTTTTCGTTTCTTGCCCGAACTCTTTTTTTGCGTACATGAGTGGTTCTTCTACACTGCGTCTTAATTCAAAAGAATCCCTAATCTGTTTTTAGGGCTTTTGTGTATATTTCAGCCAAGAATTTGCAGACTAAGTCAATTTCATTAAAATTCGTTCTTATGGTCCATTTCCAATTTTTTCTGCTTGAATAGTAAATGCTAAAGAGAAAATCTAATTTATTAACGCCGCTTGCCCGCCGCCTGTACTGTTATAGTAAGCGACTTTGGACTGTACTTTTATAACAAGCATTTACTTATATTATCAAAGTAGCCTGGAAAAGCAAAATTAAATGTCTTAGATTATTTCACTCACACATCTATTCATTTAAACTTTAAACAATAATTTTGTTAATGTTTTGTACTTTTCTGTGTTGATCAGTAATGCCGTGAACTAGAAACCGCAGGATGAAAAAAACTAACGAAAAATTACAACTTTGTATATTTACACACCTTTAGCTTTATAGTTCCAGAATACAGATAAAACTGAATTTCCCTACAACATAATGCACTAACAGCATCTTCATAGTTGTATACCAACTCTTTCATATATTACGTTACTAGTTTTTCCAACCCCAACAAAATTTGATGCTATTAACATCGGTTTGTTATGGTACCATTTCATTAGTATAATTCCATCGTGAAACAGTGCAGCCAGATGAACCTCTATCTCCTTTAATCATTTGAGCTTCTGAGCAATGACTTTTGAAAACTGTTGATTTCAATACGTCCAACACTTATTAGTCCCTTACCTTCTAAGTACTGGGAAAGGTTATATGACCTAATTAGGTATATTACACAGTAGATTTAGCAATTTATTAAAAGAAATAAATTAGAATCTAGTATTAAATAAACTAGACGTAAATGTAGTAATAAATCACTTTAACAGTACCGTCCTTCCAACTTTTATCCTCACACAGAATGTCTCAGAAATGCGTATCAAGCTTGAGCTAATCTTATTCCAGTATTCATACAAACCCAAAACTGCTGAAACTGACTTCCTTAAATGCTTCAATTCTTCAAACAACAGAAAAAAATATTAGATTTGGCAACAGTGTGAAGATTTTTAATAAATGAAATATCAAGTAAGTAGGCTGATATTCAGTATAGTGCTTGCTATAAAACTACTAGATCAAGTATATTTTAAGTGTTATCTATGTATTGCATTTTAAAATTATTGTAGTCGAGCTCTCTTTTTATTATGTAAAAAATCTTCAAGGAAAGACTAATACTGTGAGAGCATTTTAGCAAATTCACCTTACGTTTACTGTAGATTGTAGCATACTAAAAGTATTTGCAAGAAATCCTTTTATTAATATTACAAAGCATGCTCTTATGTGAACTGAAAACACTATTACGTGTAAACGTAGCTTCGTTTGTTCATAAAACATTTATTTATTTACGAAACCTGGATCTCTTTTTTGTTTTTCCAATAGCCATTCACAAAAATTTAAATCGTTTTTTGTAATTTTGTTGAAGTAAATGCTACACTCTCGTCGTCTATCTTCTGTTGCTCTTAATGTGCTGTGAATGTCAGTCTAGTCTACGTTCTGCAGATCTTATCACAATATGATTTGAATGTCGTCTATAGCAAAAACATTCAGCGTACCCTATAGCAACCTCATTGTAATTATCACAGCATTCGCCCATAACTCAAAACCTTTTCCTTGCGTTCATTCGTTTGCTGTATATTCCATTGTACAAACTGAAAATGTGAAAAATAATAAAAAGAAAAATAGCGACCAAACGTAAATACAGCTGTCACAATTTGACAAAATAAAAATTTTTAATTTATTAGAATGCCGTATTAATTATATTTATTATTTAACAGTTTTGTGTTTAGAATTTACCAAAGGACATCTTTACCCAAAGCTTTACTTTCATTTCTGGGACACTCTGTATGTATACAGCTACTCTACACTATGCAGAAAGATGTATCTCTTAAGACTGGGAAAGTTCCTCGTATAGGAGGTTTTTGCCGCACAGGGAGCGCAACTAGTCCGTTAAATATTTTATCACTTCTAGGTACTGTTGGTTGCATACCTTTTCGTTTTTGGATTTAAACCGCGCGGTACTCGGAATTTGAATGTGTGAAGGACGTTTACGTGGGTTCCGTTAGACAAGCGGCAGGAGGGTGGATGAGACTTTACAAATCTTATTTTGCAAAAGCAACCCTAAGATAACGGTGCTCCCTTTACAAGAACTCGATTTTATATGGTAGTAAAGATTTATTTGCTTTGCGTTTCTATAAAAGATGACAAGAACAACACCAAAATTAAGTAAACGAAAAAGCATCAAAAGCCGAACCAAAAGAACCACATTTAGTACGTAAGAAATCGCAGTTGATGGGATAACGAAGACAAAAGGAGAAGAG
>VTPC01088671.1:0-11877 GCA_011009095.1 Ignelater luminosus
TTTTTCAAGTAAATAAAAAAATAACCAGAAATGCTGCATACTATAGAATCAGGTAACTAAAATCAAAGTACCCATCTAAAATTAAATATCAAAAGATATAAAGAGTCTACAACAGCAATAAAACAGCAAAATTTATGCCTACAGTGCAATGTTTGAAAATAAAGTTTTGTCATAAAAAGTTATATTGCTCAGAACCATTCTTATTCTTAATAATTGAACGTTTCACGATTTATGCAGTGCAGAAACAAGAAGTAACGATAATAATAATACCGCTACTCACAAAAACTTAATATTTCAAATTACAAAAGCTACACAAAATGTCTGTTTCATTTTTAATGGAGACAGAACACTGACAGCAGTGTCAAGCTGTCATCAATCTTTAAAATTTTAAACTTGCATAAATCTCCTTGAATGATGTTTAATTCCCTTCTGTTTAGCTAGAAAATTCCCAACAGCATTAATTTTCGTCTTGTTTTTTACAATTGGAAAAAATCAGAAAAAGGAGTGCCTAATTTGTCATCTTTAACGTTTCTCTTTTAGTCTTGGAACAAAAAATGTTATATAAAACAAGTGGTTGTCGAAGTATGAGATATGAAAGTAAAAAGAAATCACAAGTACAAAAAAAAACTTTTTTCTTTAGACACGAGTATATCTATCAACACGTGTTCATGCGGTCCTCGACAAACTCTGCCGTAACCTCGTTTGTGAGGGTGAAAAGTCAATCAAATGGACTCTGCCGACACGACAAGGAAGTGCGTCCTTTATGCGATTGCGCGCAACCGCTCAAAGACAAACTTGGAGATATCCATTCCGTCAATAGCCTCAGCAAACACATCTAAAATGCTGTCAATAAAAGGGATCGCGTACTAAATGGAGACTTTTTTATATATGTATATCTTCTTTGTGTTAGTTATGCTAAAAATAGCTTTCTTAGAAGTACACTTTTCCATGATGGAAGTTCCCTGAAATACTTATATCAAAAACGATAGGTGTTTTCGCTAGACGGGCCCCTTTTCAAACATTGTTAAGTCTACAAAGGCAGGGACGTTGTGTAAACTTTTGTTCTGAAGGACACGATTGAATTTACTAAACTTTTGTTATGCAAAAATTTGATCGAAATATGGTTTTAGGGTGTTTGATTTTCCCCACCCAAAATATTCAATAGATACTTGACTGAATAATTTCATCTCTTCAGCTACAAGGACAGAAAATAGGGTTCAACAGAGATCCCTCTTATTGAAGCGGTTCTACGTCAAATAATTTACTTCATTACTTGATGAAGTCGGAATGGTCCTTAACTTCTGTGTTAATTGTTTCCCTAATGATATGTGAGATTAATTCAATAATAATGTGGCAGAAAATCGCTGGAGGAAAACAAACACAATATTTCTGATTTTATTTAATTTAACCTTTACAAAAGATAAAATTAAATTCCATTTTAAAATTGAAACGGTCAAATTTATAAAACGGATGGCTACTCTATCTTAGATCAACCTTTGTCAAACGGACGGACAACAGTATTCTGCAAAAAACACTTACCGAATTGTGTATCAAGAATATGAAAAAAAAACATTTTATTTTATTTATTTATTTCAATTTTGAATTTTTACTAGTTTTTGAATTTTAACACACAATGATAAACACAAATAACCTCTAAAGTTGTTGTAAGAATTTAACAAGCAAAATCATTTGCAAAACAAAAATCTACTTGTATAACACAAACGTATTTGTTTACGTAAACAGTAATTAAACAAGAAATATAAATTACAACAAAACAAGTTTCAAACATTATAATGAAGTAAATTAATTCTGCAACATAATAGAAAAGAAAATGTAAGGAAGCTAAAGTTGTGCTGAATCAGATATATCTGTAATAGATCTAAATGAACTCTGCCTGAAGCCTCAAAGATTTTACTTTTTTTGTTTTCAAAACAAAGATGGATAAGATTCCAAAGCAATTAAGAAGAGTTACTTGAATGCTACATATTACTGAAGCAGAGATAACACATAAACAGTTAAGCTATAAATCTCAATCAAATTTCCTAAAACATCTGATAAACATTCCTCTTAGGCTTGAAATAATAAACAAAAATAGAAATAGAACTCTTGCAATATTCTACCACTAAGTAAGATAAGTATTGTCTTCTTTTTCGTTTCATGTAATTGTTTTCCCGTTAAAATTTTCATTTGATATTGAACTGGCAGAGACTTTGTAAGTAACGTTTGATGATCCCGTTATTATATCTCAGAGCTCACTGCAGCCATTATTTTCGACACTTGGAAACCAAACCGAATGCAGCTATCAGTTTTAGTCCCAAATAACGTCTTATGGAAATTTCAACAGTCACAAAATATTCGAGCAAAATTTTATAAGTAAAGAATCTAAACTTCAAATCATGTCTTCAGTCTATTGTGTTCAATCTAATGTTTCACCATGAACATCAAAATCTTTACCTACACTATTAAACTCGTTAGACATCAAGAATAGGCTATCAAAGCCCGTTTGAGTATTAAAAAATGAAAATTTTTAACGTGAAGAAAAAAATTGTCACCGTCCAAAAATCGATTGACCCTGAACATTGAATCTGCTCCAAACCTAAATGAAATTTTTCTAGTGTTGGGCAATTTGAGAAATAAAACAAAAATAAAATAAAATCTTCTCTAGTTGATAAATCAAAATGCATATTAAGATTATAAGAACAGTAAATGGAAATTCTTCAAATCTGAGGACAAGCAAACTTTGGTCCAATTTCTAAGATGAATTTAATAATAGACATAATCTGATTTAGATCAGGTTTGTAAAGACTTGGTTTACTGCCTTTTTCTTATAAGCTAAAAAGATCAACTTATAAAAAAGAGTTTTATTTTGAAATCTTAAACCAGTCTGGATTTACTTCAATTTTATTTTCGAATTGATCTATTCTCTGCGATTTATTCTTTGGTTTGTGCAGATAAAAGTTAGCTTAAGGCGTTAAATGTGACAAAAATCGTTCCAGTATAAAGTTTTTAAATTTTTCTAGAAATTAAAATTCCACCTTTCTTGTAACTATATGAGAAACCCATTAAATTGACTTACTTTGATTACTCTTTATAATTTGATACCTTAGGCCTTTTTAATGCTAGAGATTAGATTCTAAGCTATTGTTGTTGTTGTTGTTGTTGCTTCAGGTCGCGGTTTCCTTGGACCTCGTGGCTTCAACTACCATGGTCATTTTGCCGCCAACTAGAATTTAGCCAAATTTGAGATTTTCCAACCTCGGTAGGTATTTTTAATGTGCAACTCATCATAGTCACACGAAATCCACGGCTTTACCCTCCCAGAGGATGGTATCCTTTTTCAGATTTTTTCGGCGTGAAAAAATTCAATACCTCTAAGTTATTAAAGTGTACATATTTTTTGGCTAAAGAAGGTTTATGAAAAAACAAATCTTACCTTCTTTTAATAGTTTTACAATCAGCCAGAGTCTTTTTACTTTCTGAAATTGTTCCTTTTTGGCCTCTAGCTTAAAACCATTAATGATGTTTCGATATTCTTCTCAAAGTAGGTCTCCCTAAATTTGGTCTTTTTTATTACTATTTTGGTTTTTAACCTAAGATATTGACTTTTAGAACATGGCATCAAATCAACACAATGATATTTTACGATTTAGTCTCCTGTCTAAAATATCTTACCTAAACGAAACGCTCTTTAAACCACAAAGCCCATACGCTAACAACTCATTTCTCGTAAAAAAAGTCTTTAGCAAATAATTGAGTATTGGTATTGGATCATTTCACTAATTTTACCTTTCCGTAGACTAAAATATCTAACGGTGCAACTCAGATTATTCCCAAACTACACAATCTGTAAATATTGTTAAAATCAAAAAGGGCACCGATTGCGATATCACGTTACGGCTTGAGAATCCTTTTATAGCTTTTTAAGTCAAGACTGTAATGCTATACAAAGGACCCTGCAGAATCCTTATAGTAAATGGCTCCCGGTCGAAATTGTTGAAACCGTGGTAAATGATAGTTCTTATTATGTAGATCAAAAGTATCAATGGGACAAAGCCCAAAAAATTATAGTTTTTGAATTACAGCAGTTTGACGTTGACAATTTTTGCATAAAAATGAGGCTCAAGCGCTCATCATTCAAATTGGAATTAAATTGAAGTAATCGACATCTAAAAAAACCGATGAAATAATCTGTTACACACTAGGCACGTTTACATCAAACCACAAAGATTTATACAAGGAGATAATTGTTACATATTTTTGGTAGTTTCTGGTATGGACGAAATTTGAATGGAATAATGGCTTTACACACTTGAACATCTAGACGGCGGAAATCTCCAAGAACTGAACGGACAAAACGTCTACTAATAAAGTTATAACACGTATTTAACTATGAAGGTAACTTGCAAACGTATACGTACTTAAAATTTGAAGATATAACGGAAAAGCATTAAATTGACACAATCCTCCTTTCTTAAAAAGCATTTCTTTCCGGAACTTGTTGCAAGTGAAATCACAAACAAACCACCTAATCTCAAACTTATGATCTAAACAAGAACTGAAAATAAGACGCTAATTTAAAAGCCAGATAGGACTATAAAACCAACAGCTTAGAGCTTATCTAAAATCGAGAAAGATCTGGGTGTGGAAAAAAGATGCTTCCAAGCACCCACAACCCAGATGCCACAACAAAACCATTAACAAAAAACAACAAACTAGGTTGTGGTGCCTGAACACCGATGACCAGACCCTTAACGCTCTGGAAACGGGACACCAGAACAAAGAAGGGAAGAAATTTCTAGAAAAAACGTCAAAGATCAGTACAATTGTCACAAATCAATAGTCATATCCGGAAAGGCTAGTTCCTCAATATATCCAAACATACCACCTGCCCAGGATATGCTGACAAACGAATAATTAAAAGGTATTAGCAAAAATTCTAAGCAACAACTGATATAACTAAAACGCCGCGCTTGAAAAAAGGCTCTCAATAAGAAGAGCAATCTGCAAATCATTGCATCATGGAATTCTCAACACAGAAGACCATTTACACATACATGAGTAAAAAGCTCTAAGCAACGCATGGCCAAGAGGATAATTTTGAAAAATAGGAGTTTATAAAAATCGCAAAGCATTTTTTAACAATAAGTACAAAAATAGAACACGTCTAGAAAGAGAAATCTAATTGATACCAAGACAATGAAAATCTGATGTCCTAACATTGGCGCAAAAGACAAATGATTTCTGTTAATATCAACTTTTTATGTCTTTACCTTTAAGGAGCACAAAGGAAACACCAATAAAGTTCAAAACATCTAAAAGTAAGTGGTTTGATTCATCGCATTTTTCGTTATCAGTTCTTTCAGAACCAGTTGTATTAAGAAGTGGAAATTAATACCTGTATAAAAATCTCCAGTTTCTAGAATTTTAAATTGTATGCTGGAAAAATATAGTATCTAAACTATGTTGTTTTTCCCAGTACTCTTCATTAGGATGGGAGTACCTCTGAAAATGATTCATTTTGAGTGAAGGGGCTATTTTGCTTGGTGTTTATATCCATTTAATTTTGAAAATTCATGTACTCATTAATTACTTTGCTGGTCTGGTCTATTGCTTGGAAAACTAGTCTGTACTGGTGATCATAGTCCAAACTGACGATTCATAATAAGTGTAGATCTTAATTTTATTGCAGAAAACCTGAATTTAACTGTTTACTGGTACAATATAATTTAGTCGTACCTACAGTTAAAGAAGGTTTCTGATATTGTTTCAATTCCTATTCAATTACAAGATCATATAAAGATAATCGACATCTTACTTGATATTATTTAGCTCTGTGTTGCGTTATTTTGCGCAATTTGGCATCTCCTTAGTAAAATGGCATTTTTTTCGCCCAGTCTTCAGTAAAACAATCTTCTATATAGTCTAATTTTAAAATAAGAATTTTAGAGAGATATACATTTTATTTTGATATTTCCAAGTACGCAGACATCATAAATTTTGCTAAGTGGCATATCGTCTGGAAGACATTTTCCTTTGTGAAAGTATTTTATCACCATTTATGCCTTTAAAGCATATTTTTGAATGGTAAATTCTTCATTGTATTTACTTCTGATATCTTTGTATCTGGTTCATAAATTGCTTCTAACCTGTTAGGTCTAGACTGATTTTGTATTCTTAGGGATGGCTACATCCTGTTCTACCTTGCAAAATTATATTTTTCGTTGTTCAATCAGATTGCGTGTGGATATCTTTATTGCTAATCAGAATCCTTTGCTCCTATACAACTTATTGAAAGGGGTTCAACCTTTAAATAACTCGAATACCGTCTTTTGGGGAGATGTTATTTAGTTATCGAATGGACACTATGTTTGAGTCTTGGAGGATCACTCCCGTTTGGAAACTTGCCCCAGGCAGCCTCTACGGTGCCACTTTGTACAATGGCAGTCAAAATGTATTTTTTAGGTTAAAGACGCGGTCCGAGCTATTTTAGTATACAGTTTCGTTTAAGTAAACTCTGAAGGTAACCCTTTGGTAATTAATTAATTCAATTGAGAACTGATTATAAGTTGACAAGCCAACTTCTGGACAGCCACTACTTTCTTTAGGAAGATGTGCCTCTCAACGCACTTGCAGCTATGTTAAAATTACCAGTACGCGTTCCGAATTAAATTATATGTGATGCGTTGTACTGTACTAAGAAGTGCAATGCACTTTCGGATTTTTATTTTACCACGAAGAAAGTCCGATCTCTGCTACATTACGCATTTTATTAATGTTTAAAGGTCGTATCGAATTGTTTCGTGGATTAGTCATAAGTAGATCTTGGTAAGTATAAATTCCTAACATTCCACTCCTTGACCTTCAACCATCCAATCACCGCATTCCTTTTCACCTATTGATTTTCTCTTATTGATTTTCCATTATCCACTTGACCTATCGATTTTAATCGCGAGTTTCATGGCACCTGTGTGCCGCTCTCCTGGGACTTCCCGGTCTTCGGGAAAACCCCCTCCAGCCACCGCCGCCACTATCAGCCCCCCCGCCGCCACTATCAGCCTTCCGGCCGCCCCCAACCCGAAACACTCCTCAAAGAAGCAGAGTAAGAAGAAGTCTTCGACTACTTCGAGCTTTCCTTCTGGCCCCGGTGCCTCTCGCGCCGAACCCACTCCTACCACCCGCACCCTCCGCTCCCGAAAGGTGGCACCTGTAACCCGCTCCCCGAACCCCTCACCCACCTACCACACCTCAAATCCCAGCCCATCCTGCTGCTCCTGCAGGTCCTCTCCTTCGCCCCTTTCTCCAGCACACAGCCCCGCCTCCCGCCCATCCTCATCCACAACGACGCCCCCATCGCCGCTCCCTTCACCGGCTCCCTCCCCCAAATCCTCAACCGCTCCCCGATCATATGCCTCTGTGGCATCCACAGCAGGCACTTTCCCATCCCTTTCTCCTTCAGTAACTACCTTTTCTGCCCCCAGGAGTATACCATCGCCCACCGCCGCCCCTCCGCAAACGCAAAACGTTTTCCAACCAATCGTTCCCGCTCCTGTATTACCCACCGCTTCCTCCATCTGGGCAGCTCTAACTTCCTGTGCCCCATCAGCCCACCCGTTCACCTTCACAGCCCCATCAACCTCCACCGCCCCCCGCCGCCACCTCCCATCCCAGCCGCAAGCATTATATATCTCTATCCTCGCCCGACACCAGCTCCGACTGGATCACGGCAACCCCAAAGAAGCGCCGTACCGCGCCCAAAAGCCCTGTTACAAACCCCACCCGCAGCTCTCGTCCTTCCACCACCTGTTTTATAACAGGACTTCCAAAACCAGCCTCAACGCCCAAGTACCTCTCCGACATCCTCAAGAAAATCCCGGGCCTGATTATTTCAGAGCTCTCTGTTTCTCCCGCTGGTACGGCCAGAATATCCTCCCCCCAAGACGACCTACGAGGCAGGCTTGCCACCTTAAGCCACCTCGTAGGAGGCCCCGTCCGGGTGTCCTCCGCGGCACCCAAACCACATGATCGCCCCCACAGACTCTCCAAGCCCGCCTCTTTCTCCTGCGTCATTCGCGGCGTCGAGCTCGACGTCACTCCGAAGGACGTTATGGACGCCCTCTCCCTTCAGGGGATTTCCTTCTCCCGAGTGTGGCGCATCCGCTCCCGTGCCATGGACCGCGACACGAGACTTGTGCGTGTGCTCACCACATGCCGAGCCTCGCTGGACGCGCTTCTGGCAAAGGGGCTGAGAATGTTCAGCCACATCTACCCGGTTGAGCCCTCCCATGTCCCAAAGGCTCAACCGATCCAATGCGGCAAATGCCTAAAGTTCGACCACGCCTCCTCGGAGTGCGCGGTCAGGACCCCCACTTGCGGTGTTTGTGGCGCCGGCCACAGCACGGCTTCCTGCAAGCCCTCCACCTCCCCCAAGTGTGGGAATTGCGGGGGCGACCATGTCGCCTTTTCTTTGCGGTGTCCAAACCGCCCTTCCTCTCCCGTCGCTCCAGATGCGACTGCCCTCCTAAAGCCCGCCGGCGAACCCTCTACCTCCCGAATCAAGAATTTCCTGTCCTTCTTTGTTACTTCCTTCCTCAACCTCTTCCCTAACCAACGTGGACACATCCACAAGGCCCTGTTTCCCACCATAACCCAGTTGTTTGGTCTCCGGGTCAAAGCTTCCTACTCCGGGAACCTGGTTCACGTTTCCTTCTCTTAAACCTCACTCCTAATAACCCGCCCCAATTAAACATTATCAATGGCTCAAGACGTGCGCCTCGGAACTGTCAATCTCAACGGCTGGCGCAATAAGCGCCCGCTTGTTGAGAATTTGGTCCTCACGGACCACATCCACATTCTGGCACTATCTGAAACCCATCTTAAAAAGTCACACTCCCTGTCCCTGTCCGGGTTTCGGATCTTTCGCAGGGACAGCCCCGGCGGCCGAGCCGGAGTAGCCCTTGCAGTCCACCGCAGGCTCCCAGCCAGCGACTTCCAAATCCCGCAACAGTTCTCGAACCTGCATGTCTGTGCCGCCACCATCTACCTGCCGGACAGCACCCCTGTGCACATATTCTCCATCTACATTCCGCCCAACGACCCGCTCCCTGTCGACTTCTTCGAATTCGTGGCCTCGCTTCGGAGGGCGGTGCTGATGGGCGATTTCAACGCCCGGAACACGGCCTTCGGGGACGGAGCCTCGAACCCGAAGGGTCAACAACTGGCGACTTGCCTACTAAGACTCCCGCTGTTTCGGATCCCCAATGAACGTCCCACCTTTCTTTCTCACCTGGGTAGCTCCATCATAGATCACATCGTCGTCACCGACGCTCTAACTCCCTATTTCGAAGCCCCGGCTAGAATCGCCGCCCCTATCGCCTCTGACCATTTACCACTTGTCACAGACTCAACGTTATGTCAAGTCCAGATTCCCCAGAACGCTCGTCGCACCACCAGAGACTGGAACAACGCCCGATGGGAAGACTTCCAAGCTCACGTGGAAAACAACCTTCCTGCAAACCCACCACTATACAGAATCGAGGACATCGAAACCACCGTCCAACAAGTTACTTCTGTCATCCAAGAAGCTGTCCAAGCTTCCGTTCCCGAGAGGACCGTCGATCCTAGGCGGCCCCCTCTCCCCGCTTTTCTCCGCGAAATCATTCGCGAAAAACGACGAGTGTACAGAGTATTCGTCCGAACCCACGACCCAGTGGTGAAAACACAGTGGAACCGACTAAGCGCTATCGTCCGCCGGCATGTGACCCGGATAAAGGAGGAATGCTGGTCGGCCGCGTGTTCGAACCTGGATCACCGGGACGGCGCCAGATTCTGGCACAAACTCAAAGTCCTCACTGGTCAGAAAGCTACCCAGGAATCCCACCTCAACCAAAACGGCAACGTAATAGCCGACCCGCTGGACAAGGCGAATATCTTCGCCGACGTTCTGGAAGAAGTCCATCAACTCCCCGACGACCCACTGTTTGATGCTCAAGCCCTCCGCGAGATTAACTATGACGTCCGTCTCGATCCAGATATAGCTCCCCGCCTTCACGTGCCTCCTCCTCAACCTCCGGACAATCTCCCAGACATTATCAGCCCCATCCTCGAAGAGGAAACAGCCGAGGCGCTTGCTTCTGGCAAGAATTCCGCTCCGGGAAACGACTCTCTCACGAGAAGAGCCCTGAGACACCTACCTCCCTCAGCCACCGTTTTACTCACCCTCATATTCAACTGTTGCCTCCGATGCGGCTACTTCCCGACCGCCTGGAAAGAGGCAACGGTGGTCATGATCCCCAAACCAGGAAAGCCTCCCACCAACCCATCATCTTATCGACCCATTTCCCTTCTCAACGTTCTAGGTAAAGTGTTCGAGAGGATATTGACAAATAGACTCCGAGCACACCTAGACGCCCACGACCTCCTCCCAGAGCATCAAACAGGATTCCGTCCTGGCAGATCCACAACGGACCCCATTCTCCGCCTACACACCGACGTCTCGGTGGCCTTCAACTCGAGACGGTGCGTAACGGCCACATTCCTCGACATCGAGAGGGCCTTCGACAAGGTCTGGCACGAGGGGCTTCTCTTTAAGCTCCGAGCCGCCGAAATCCCCGCCTGCTTCGTCAGGTTAATCAGCAGTTTCCTGTCCGCCCGCCAACACCGCGTGCGAGTGCACCAGGCTAAGTCCAGGGTGTACACGCCGCGAGCCGGCGTCCCTCAGGGGTCCATCCTTTCTCCTCTTCTATTCATATTCTTCTGCCATGACATCCCTCGTCCCGAAGAGCCGGAGGTCCGCCTCTCGCAATTCGCGGACGACACAGCTCTTTGGGTGACGTCTCGAAGCTCCGCCGAAGGATCCAGAATCCTGGCGTACGAACTAGGACGCCTGGAGACTTGGTTCCGGAAGTGGAGAGTCAGACCAAATCCCCAGAAAACCAACCTCATCTTATTCCGCCACCGCGACTACAACCACACGGCCAGATTCGATCCCGACGACGTCCGCCTGGAACTGTGGGGCTCGCGCCTCCAACTTTCGTCATCTGTCAAATACCTTGGCATCACTTTCACCCCCACGCTGAGATGGAGCGACGAGCTGAAGCACTGCCTGGACGTTGTCCAGCGGCGCAGCGGCTTGCTCTCTAGACTCTGCGGCGGCATTCCAGGCTGCCACCCTAGGACGCTACTTCACACATACAAAACTTTCATAAGGCCCGTGATCGACTACCGATTCACAGTCTTCGGCTCCGCACCGCCATATGCGATCAGAAGACTCCGACAGAAAGAGAGGGCCATCTGCAGGAGGATTTTCCGGCTGGAGCGCTTCTTCCCTTCGGAGGAAGTCTGCGACAGGGCGGGTATTCCTCCTGTAGATGCGCGCCTCGAATTCATGAGGGGTCGATATGTGTGCAGGGCGGTCGAACAAAACAGAGAGCACGTTCTCGACATCCTAAGAACCCGGGCTCCGGCCGCCCGCAGAAGACCCAAAAGAAAACCCAAACACCCGCCCTCCATCATGATGAGACGTGCCGAGAACCTCTCTCCCGAGTTGATGGACATACTTCTTGACACCCCACTTATCTATAGATAAGTTCCCAACCACAGTCCTCCGCGAAACTACCGAGCAAAGTAGGCAGCGTCCTGGCGCCACGTTGCATTCGGGAGGTCCGGGACATCCCCGGGCCGACTGTTCTCACTAGGGTTTTTCCGTGGTTTTCCCTAGTGGTCAAGGCAAATGCCGGAACAGAAATTTCCACGGACCCACCACCAACACCGAACTAACGCGCCGCGTCACCACCCCTTCGCCTCCGATGTTACCACACCGAGGAACCGCCGCTGCACCACCACCCCACAACACCAAACTGCTGCTGCCGCTACACACAA
>VTPC01088673.1:0-37875 GCA_011009095.1 Ignelater luminosus
TGCATCACATCGTCGGAAATGTATGTTTTCGGTTTTTTGCATATTTTAATCCAAGGTGCATATTTTTTCATAAAATAGGTAATATTATTGTATTCGTTAGGGTTACCTTGAATTTTGCCCTAATTCTCCTAAGCTTGTAATTATTCAAGAAACTTTTGAAATTGACTATTTCCAGTTATTCTATTGTCTTTGCCACTATCTTATTTTAGTGCCGGGGAAAAAGATGAAAAGACAAATGTTTGCTTTAATTACCTTTTTAAACAATTCATCCGGGAAATTGTTAAAATATGCCTTCCAAAATACTTACGTAAATAGAGCTTTACCAGGAACTTTCTTTAGATAGTGATGGCGTTTTCTGCAAACCCTGCGGCAAAACGATACATGCTTTTAATTTATTAAAAGAAGGTCTTTACTGTGTCTATTTTATATTTTATACATTTAGCGTATATTCTCAGCATACAAATGGAAACTTTAGTAATGACATATGTACTCTATTCAATTTCATATGTTATTTGTTTTACTATGGCCTTATCCAGATTTCCTGTTATACTGTTCAGTGTCTTTCAATATGCACACATGGCAAAATCAAGAAAACTACTCCTCTAATCTTATACCAGAAACATGAAGAATACGAGGTGCTTCTCTGTGCTGATTAGTTCTGTTGTAAAAGTTACAAAGTAGAGGGTAAAAGGGTAAATGTGAGGGCAAGTGTAGAATTTTGAGATAGTTTATGTTAAATAAAAATTTAAAGTAATTTGGTATTAATTAAGAAGATTCTATGTTTAGAAACATGCTGCTTTTGAAAATATCAAGACAGGTCATCTTTTTGTAACTAATTCAAATAGAATTGTACAGTTCTGGTTCTTATCTAATTAGTTATGTCAGTAGAATTACTTATTTTGATAGTGGCATAATACAGATTTGTTTTTTTATTAAGTTTATTCCCTACTATAAATTTTAGTCTGTAATAAATATTAGAAAAACAAAATTATTTTAAATAAAACCCGAACGCAGTTAGAAAAGCAGGTTTACTTCTCAATGTAGTCTCTCTCTCTCTCTCTCTCTCTCTCTTTCTCTGCAAGATGACAGTCATCTAAAGAAAACTCCCTGTAAATAGGCTTAGAACAGCGTGACTTCATTTATGACGAAACTATTTTCAACAATCTATGCAACAACCGTTGTTATATTTTCTTTCGTTGTGAAAAAGAAATTAACACGTATAAACGGTAGATTTTATCTAATCAAAGATAAATTGTACAAAATCTTAAGTATACACATTGTAATATTTCTTTTGTTTTGCGGCCAGCACCGAGCTTAATTTGCCCAACCTCAAACTTCGTTGTTAAAACATTGAATTTAATTATTTTGCAAACAGCAATGTAACTGGACACTTCTTACTCTGCGACACACTTAATATTAGCTTACTACAGCACCCCAGTTACTTCATTTCGTTAGGCTAGCTGTAGTTAAAATTCTTAAAACAAGGACTTATAAATTTAAAAAATTGCAAAAAATTGAAAGTGCTTAAAAATGAACCACTCTGTACAAGTACAATAAATAAAAGTATTTGTGTAATTTTCCAAGTACATATTTTACATATATTTCAGTTTTCATTAAAGCGGAAATACTCAAAGGAAGAAATGAGGTCTTATAACGTTCAACTCTTTTGACCTAAATTTATGCATTCTGCTTGAGATAACATCAAAAGAACAAGCCACCTTAGAGATCGTTAAACAACCAGCATATAGGATAAGCAATTTAATCAACTTACCTATATCACCAACCCTTGATTTTTTTACAGCCTGCTTTAATATCCGTTTGTTAAGCTGTAGGGCTTTCTAAAATTAAAAAAATTCCAAATCTAAAAACTTTCATAAATCATATTACTTTCAGTACAATCCAATTTAATGAAAACTTACTAATATTGAAAATGTTCGCTAGGTTTTTTACCTGGCTAACATGACAGGTATCATTCAAAACGGAAACAAAATTTATGAAAGTTAATTTTGGTGTATTGTTACTGGGGTGAATACAATTTCCAAACCAATTCTAATTCTTGTATGACATTTTATTACATTTTTTCCTTATCATAACCTATATCAAAAACATAAAAAACTTTATTTTAGTATTCATACTATCAATAAAGCAGTTTTTTATTTACAAAATCATTTACTATGTATTTTCTCGTCCTCGTCCTCCTCGTCCTCACTATTATTAAATGCCATTTCCTGTTCAATAACGTACCAATTTAGTTAAACTTATGCAATAATGTTACCGTTTTTGTATGATAATTAGTAGCAGTCACGAACTGTGATAGGAATAAAAGACGTTGGTACTTTTACTGTAGGTCATGAAAACACCTGCTAATTAGCATTCCGTTAGGTACGTTCACTTTTTAAATAAGAAATTTTATTAGAGGAGTGCAAGCTTCAATATAAATTTAATTTAGTAGAGTCGCATATTAATTTTTTACGCCTAATTGATTTTAGAATTTATTCGTAATTAGACTGCAAAATAAGAACGGAAGACATATTTTTAATGGGCTGTTGAAGAACAGATTAATTTTTTTATATAATTTTAAAACAACAAATAATAACAAAACATCTGATCTAGTTTTCTAAGTATATGCTATTGTTTATTTTCCTACAGGTGTTGTTCTTGTTGTATCATTATATTAAAAAACAATTTATTCTTTCCGTAAATTAAGTTCATCAAAACAATTTTATATAATTAACCTATATTTTATGATTTTTACTTGTTTTCATTTGTTTTATTGTTTAAGTGAAATGACACTTTGCTATAACCATTTAATGCACTTGTCATTGATCAACTGAAATAATTCGTAACTGAATTATCTTCTGTGATACGATGTATTCAAATTTATTAATTTATAATATCAAAAATCGAAATATTAAAGTAATGAGACTGAGTACATATTTTGATGTAAATATTTAAATGCTACCTTGTTGTAGTTACAATATGCTGTATCTAAGGTCGTAGTATAAAAACACCTTAAACAAAGGGTGAGTCCTTAAGTTTTTAATCTAACATCTACCTAATAATTGTAAAACTGATTTTACAATAACTTAGGATGATTTTTCTGAGAGTTTCATAGTATCTTTAAACGTTTTATTCTAATTGCCGCCGTATTGTAATCACCAAGTAAAATAATTAACTGTTTTGTCTTATAAGAATAATAATAAATACATTTTTGTAAACCAGAATACACGGTCATTACTGACTATTAATATTCGAAGACTCTTAGATTTTCGATCAGCAAATCGTTATTTGATTATAGAATCGCTAAACTGTTTTATCTACTGGTGCAGTTATATGTAAAACATAAAAAGCTTGGGCTGCATAAGATTTTTTAAAATTGTCCTTATCGCTGTAATAACAGACTTAACAACTGTCCTAAATAATCCTATTTATCAAATGTTATCAGTTACTGTCGTTGTTTGTTTTGTTTTAATAAAGCAACAACTGGTATCCCTACTGTGTAGAAAGGTCAGTTACAAATACTGAGTAATTCTGAAATAATTTAAAAAAATCCTCACCTTCTGAAAATACGAAAATGTATAAACCTCAATAGAGGTTCCAGGCTATATAATCCCTACTATTTACGGAGAAAGTTTTTGTATGATCACATATACAGAGGAGAGAGTCTCGGCAGTCTGCAATTGAAGGACAGTGTCACTATTTCTATAACTATGAAAGATGTAACTGGAAAAAGTTGTATAGAATCATCACCTGAGTTTTGAAATTTTTTTTTGACCATATAGAATGTGCCTTGAAAAGTGGGAAATGTAGAAAAAATGTTTTTGGTAGAACATTCTACATAATTTGGTTTTTCAGTGTTAGTCATCTGTTGTTGACTATGTCAGGCTATAAAATTATTGGATTGATTTCTACAAGTCTCCTATGACCTCTCTTTTCATTTACCTTAAGAATTTTAATCACGTAAGTTGTTGAGCAATATGTGAATGGGAAATTACTTGTAAAACTCGAGAAATCCAGTGCTGAAACGTACAACTTGTTGAAGAAAATCTACAGTGACTATCTCATGTTCAAGTATCTGAGTGCACGAATGAACAAGTTCAAATTCAAAACGATATCAAGCAGCTAACTAAGGCTACTATTATCTCCCTTTACCAGAACAACGAACTGTCTATGAAGCAATTTTTGGCAAAACACAAGTAAGAATCCCTTTTCGGAATATCCACTTATTCACCATATCTATCCCCTTATGACATTTGCTTAGTCTTCAATATCCAATCTACATTAAAAGGAACCGTTTCAAGTCCGTAGATGTGGTAAAAGCGACAGCGCGGAAGGTCATGAACCTGCTGTTAAAAAGGACTTGCAGTATTAGCTTCTACCAAGCTGAAAAAAGTCAAACTTAACGAATTGCCATGATATACTTTATAACCATTGCGATTTTGAAACTTTGTCGTAGTAAACATCAGTTTTATGTTTTAGAAATGATTGTCGAGATTTTATTTATGCCACGGAGCGGTTGTGAAACGCCACACTACTTGATTCTTGTAAATAAAATTATGTTTTGTAATAAATTAGTTTTCGTTATTTTCTTGAAGAAAAATCAACTGTTCTTATGCATAACGATTCTAAAATTATTGTCGACTGAAAATCAGTGTCTTTGATATCCGACCATGAATTTCGCATCATCCTAGATGGCATTGCAATCGACAAAACCAAAACAAGTTGAAAACAAAACAAAATAAAGGTAAAGTAATCTCAAAAAAAAACAAAATAACAATTCTTCAATAACTAAATTTCTTAAATCTAAGAAAAGTCAATCTCATTTTAATGCATTGTCCCTGATGTACCGTGGGCATGTACCATGGAGAGAAGCTGTCGCGTCGGTATAATTGTTTGTGAGCAATACCTACTGTACCTACATATCTACAGAAAGCAAAGGTTGCTTAATGATTGTCGATTGCAACGCCATCTGCGATCATGTGAAATCCATGGTCGGACATCAGAAGGAGACTGCTTTTCAATCGACAATAATCGTTATGCATAAAAGCGGTTGATTTTTCTTCAAGCAAATTGCGAAAACTAATTGTCACAAGATTCGAAAAAATGTTTCGAACAACACTTATGCGTTTTTTCAAGGAATCCAAGTCTGCAATAACAAATGGGGGTTCACATTTGAAATCTCAAAGTTGTCTCCCCCCCCCGCCTCACCCCAGAGGGCAGTGGAAGCGCGTTAATTGTTACGTAGGCAGACGTCCCCTTTAATACTATTAAAGTTTTATTTGGAACATTTTTTTCGTATAATGCTTATTTCTCGAGATATTTAGTTGTCTCAAGTTAAATAGAACACCCAGTATACGATAGCTAATTCAACTTTTTGTCTAAACATTTAAACATAGAAAACTGTCTTTTAGAAGTAATTAGTTGAACATGTTCGCATTTAAGCCCACTTTTCCAGTCTTTTAGATGAATTTAACTATGGAATACGAAATGAATACAATTGTAAAAGTGGTAGACCAACAGTTGTGTTTATGACAATAATTTGTTAGTAAAACTTACGTAAAACAGAAACAGCGGGGTGAATGGAAACAAAACTTCAAAAAACAGGAAAACCTGCATTAAAAAGCTTTGCAAAGCAATAAATGACCCAAAGAGATTGCTTCATGTCAGTAAGGGTCAGTAGAAGCGAAGTGACTGAGTCCTGAGCGGCAGCACTGCTTTTGCTTAAATGTCTCAAATTAGAGTGTTTGTTTAAATCAACGGTTACCTAATAATATTACCCAATAAAAATTAGGCTAGAATTTTCTATTTTGTTTCTATTCACTCCATCAGTATATATATATATATTTATTGTATAAAATTTGCCAAGTTTTCTTCTTAAAATTGTTATATCGTGTTTGAAATAAAAACTACCAGTATTTCATTTTTTTTGTGATTTATGCTTGCCTTAGGTTGTCAAACATTACAAGGAACTGTATATTTAAATCAGTAAAACTCTATAAGAAACATGTCCTGAAAAACTTAAGCAAGAAGTTGCGGACGTTAAACACACTGGTTGATCTCTACGACAAAGCAGTAGATAAATATAAAATTCATTATTCTGTCATCTATCGGTATTTAAAAAAGGGAAATAATAACACATGGGCTGAAAAGTCCCAGGCCTAACAAATAGATGGCGCTAGTTCTATTGCATTCACCGCTTTTTCAGTTAGTACTAACCTTCAAAAGACAGCTGTTAAAATTTCATGATATTCTATTCATTATTTTGTGAGTTATTGTGCTAAGAGTGACGCTACTTTTGTTATTTTCAAAACAATGGATCAAAAACAATTTCGTGTTTTAATTTTACACTGCTTCTTGATGGGAAAAAATACCGTTCAAGCGAAGCAATGGCTTGAAAAGTGTTATGGGGACTCCGCTCCATCAGAAACAACAATAAAACGTTGGTTTGCTGACTTCAAACGTGGTCGTAGAGACACAGATGATGCAGAACGCAGTGGACATCCAAATGAGACGGTAACACCAGAAAACATCAAAAAAATCAACAAAATCGTTTTGAATGATCGAAAAGTGAAGTTGCGTGAGTTAGCTGACATCGTAAAGATATCAAAAGAACGTGTTGGCTTTATATTGCATGAGCATTTGACTATGAGAAAGCTCTGCTCAAAGTGGGTGCCGCGTTTGCTCACTGTTCACCAAAAACAAGAACGTGTTGATGTTTCTGAGCAGTGTTTGGCCATGTTTAAACGTAACAAACCGGAATTTTTGCGTCGATATGTGACAATGGATGAAACATGGATCCATCACTTCACTCCGGAATCAAAACGATCGTCATCTGAGTGGACAGCAACTGGTGAACCTCGTCCAAAGCGACCGAAAGCACAACAATCGGCTGGAAAGGTTATGGCCTCGGTATTTTGGGATGTGCGTGGTGTAATATTCATCGACTATCTCGAGAAGGGAAATACCATCAACAGTGAATATTATATAGCGTTATTGGAGCGTTTGAAGGCCGAAATTGCAAAGAAACGACCGCATATGGCAAAGAAAAAAATTTTGTTTCATCAAGACAACGCACCGTGTCACAAATCAATCAAAACAATGGCAAAACTACATGAATTGAACTTCGAATTGCTCCCACATCCACCGTATTCGCCAGATTTGGCTCCCAGCGACTACTGGCTGTTCGCAGACCTAAAAAAAAAATGCTTGCCGGTAAGAAATTTCGCTCGAATGAAGAGGTTATCGCTGAAACTGAGTCCTATTTTGAGGCAAAAGATAAATCGTTCTACAAAAGTGGTATTGAAATGTTAGAGCGGCGCTGGAATGATTGCGTTGTTCTTGATGGAAATTACGTTGATGAATAAAGCTAATTTTGAACAAAAAAAACCTTGTTTTCTTTGTTAGGCCTGCGACTTTTCAGCTCATGTGTTATAAAGCATCACGCTGATCAAAAGTGTTTGACGAAGAAGAGAGCGTTCTAGTACACAGATTACACATATACGCAGAATGGGGATACCTTCTCAATGTTATAAGTCTACATTTAATTATCAGGGAATTTTTAAACAGAACAGCAATTTAAAAACAATTTACCGTGACAAGAGGTCATCTATTAATTGCTTCAACAACACAAGAATTGACTCACAGGATATTCCAAAATATCAAAAACGATCGAGCTGCCGTGTCAAGAAAAATTATAAACGAATACTTCGATAAATTGAAACAGGAACTGAATGCCTGCCTCCACAAAATATTGTAAATTACGACGAAACAAATTTATGTGGTACCTCCGGAAAAAAAAGTTTATTATAATTTTCTATGGCAGAAGACGTCACAATTTTACCGTCGTATGTGGTCTACAAGGCGCAGTATTTATATCAATTTCGAACTAAGGAAAGACTGAAATTTGTCCTATACAAGTGAACCAAATCAGGTTTGTATAAATAAAAATCGGTAAAATTTTCACAATAAGCATACAACGCACAGATAGCTGGGTAATAATGAGTACAATTTTCTTGGTTTCCAGGGTAGTTCGACGGGTACTCTTTTAAAAATTGACTGCGAACGATAACACCTCCATATTTAAAAAAACAAACCGGATAAACAGTGCTGATTGGGGACAATTTGTCGATGTCGTCAAACTGTAATGTGCTTGGAAAATGACGTGTACTTATTTTTTCTCCCTGACAACCCTACCCCCATCTTAATTACTGTCAGTCACTAGCCGTGCTTTTTTCCGTCAACTGAAAGTATCCTAGAGCCATATTTTAGAAAAGTAGAAGAGTGGACCGAAAGAAATAAAGCAACATTGCCATAAGATAAATTCTCTTGTCTTCTGAAACAGGTCATGCAGAAGTTAAGCTCGCGCGAACCTGAAAATGCCAGCGCTGGTTTCCAAAATTCCCATCACTACCAAATTCCAGCATAGACGAAGGTACGAGGCTGGCAATTGACCAGAGTTTTGTAGACTTACTCCGCACAATGCCATATGAGGGAAATGACGCTGCTCCTCGCAAAAAGAGGACAAAAATATCCGTTCAGCCAGGAAAACGCATTTGCAGCGTCTGATTCAACTGATTCGTCAGAAAGAGGAATGAGTCTTCATGACTCTGATTCAGACATGCATAAACCATCAGAATCCTACAAGTCCAACTCCAGTTAATTAAGAGACTGATCGGACAACCCATCACAAAAGTTGACACAGTGCTGCAGCTACTGAAATTCCCCAATCAAAAGCCCCGATCACGCCTTACCCCTTCCCAATTAAAGAAGAAGAGATAAAAGAAGGAAATTGGCTTCTGGTCAAGGCATCAACTACTGCTTCAAATAAGAAATCGTTTATAGCAAACTTGAAAAACGTAAAAAAGATCGGGACTTTTAAAGGAGAATTTTATCGCAAGAAGATTTCGAGAGATTTTCCAGGTTTAATTTATGAACTACCATGTGTTTTCTATATTTTCGATATTGAATTTTATCAAGTAAGTGGAAAACTAAATATGTGTTTCTATTCATTCCGTTTTACTTGAACATGTTCGGCTGTACGTATGTGATATCACTGTTAACACCCGTGGTTTATAATAAACAAAAGTATAAACTAATTAATATTAATTATTAAAGTTTATAAACAGGTAAACAAGTTGTTACAACTGTTGTGGAACCGTAAAAAACTGATCAACTGATGTGTATTGATGTTTGGCTGAGATTCAAACACTGTGCATAACAAAAGAGTGAGATTTTGTAGTTTTCGGCGTTTTCCATAGAAGTAGATAATGCTTAAATGTCCTAAGGAAATATCGCGGTAGGTACTTTAAACGGAATTAGACAAAAGCAAAATTCTTTACCTTCTGCGAAAATTTACAATGTGTAAACGTTTAGGATATTTCAAAGAAATATTGAAGTACATTTGAAAGGAATTAACTGACAAACGGCGAAACTTTATTTCTATGAAATTTTAGCGTGCGAGCATTCGAAAATATCTTCAAGGAGTTATTAGGTATAAGATCTCTTTTCTGTGAAGGTTTATTTGCGTGTCCTTCGCATTCGTAGAAGTCAATGTTCTTAAAATTTCTTAAAATGCGTAAGACGCTACATACTAACTAACGATAGTAAAAGTGGATCTTAGTCGTTGGGCAATATCTTTTCTTTTAGAAAAAAAACCATCGTTTTGATTACTTCTGTAGGAGGATTGAGCCCACAGTAAGATGTATCTAAGTCTACCATATGGGCAAAAATGTAAACGATCAATAGATCTGATATGATCTTATTTCTCTTCTCGATTGGATATTTAGTTTGCACCATCTACAATTCCGTTTTCTTGCCCATCAACGTCTGCTAAATAAAAATTCTGAAGAATTTTCTTTCTATACCTCTACTTATCCTTTTCAATTACTACAAACAAAGAAAAAGTAAACATCCTACTCCAAGCAAATCAATTCCAAATGAGATCTTTATATTATTCTAGAAGTCAAAAGTCAAATTTTTCATTCCCAAATGGCCTCTTGCACATTCTAAGACATATTTGGAAAAGCAGCCTTTTGAAGAAAATGAGAAATAAGATAAACTACATATAGAAATTTTTATTTTCTGATTTCCCGATCTGTTTGAAATCTTGTTTTGTAATTTTGTAGCTCGATTTCTATGCTAGCACACTTAAATAGCAACAAAGCAGCTTAACTAATCTGAAAGTTTAGCTACAATAGTTATAATGCAAATAGGGAACAACTTTGTTTCCACATTTCAAATAAACTTATTGGCATTACATATTTCAACATCGCAAGTACTATTACGTGTTACTAACTCTATAAAGCAAATTATACATTCAATGTATCCCTTTTGTAAGTGATTGCTACATTATTAATAATATGTGGTGCGTATAAAGGCAGATCAAATATCCATTATTACACATTTAACCCAAGTTCCCATTATAATGTAAAATTATGAAAGGCGCATTTAATCATCTGTTTGTGATGTCGAGTGTATTTGTGGTTCGTGCAAGAGCTTATTTGACGATTATGACCTATGACATTTAACCTGTAATGAAATTCAATCTTGTGGGGTACTTATGTGTTCGATGTCTATCGATTTGACTTTGATAGGTAGTAGGTGGTACTTTGTGTATCAACAGGTTTATAACAAGCTCTTGACCTTTTCTTTCAATTCTTTGTATGCATTTTAGAAGTACTAGTTTAAAATAATTTCTTATAAATATTTAAATGTAAAAATTAAACCAATTAGAGCTCGTTTCATTAAAATCCAATATTAATTTGAAACAAATGCACTCGTTTTTTGATCTACATAGGTACACAACATAAAAGGACAAACCATTCATTCGATGCAAATTATTTGTTTGATTTTCTGAAAGTATGTAATGTGTGTACATGACATATTTTAATTAACACAACAACAAATAAAAAATTATACATTTTCAGTTACATCAGATGTTAAATTTCATTGTTAGTTGATTGTGTTTACCCTGATGCATTTCAGTCTAGAACCCTATTTTACATGTTAGATCTCTATTATTACATTATCATCTAGAAATCTAGATCTTAATTTACATACTAAGAAAAAAGTTGAAACTATAGTATCCTTGATTTACTTTTACTTCGATCTTATTTCACTGACAAGGCTTTTTAAGGGTGAACTAGTTTTTGCCATTTACTACCAACTATAGTCTTTATTAACAAGACGGTCAAAATCGATCCTAATTAGTAACGGTTCAGGAATTTTTATTGAAGGAGGACAACATATACGTACAAATATCAAGTAGAATAAATAATAATATTGCATTTCCATCTTAATTTTGATGAATTGCAATGAACTTCTATAATAGCACATTGTGGTTGCAAAAATTCTTCTTCTAATCTTAAAGCAATAAAAATAAAAAGTATTTTAGTCTTATGGAATAAGCTAGAGAGTTTACTAGCGCAAATAAACAGTAATAATAACAAGCGACTCGGTATCTGATACAGCCCTGCTTCTATTTTCGCAATGGGTAACTATTGTATCTCTCACTTTTTATACCTTGATTTCAAAACTTAAAAAGGTGATGTTACTGTCTCGTTACCATTTTGACTGCTTCCAACGATAATCGAGATGAAATTTTTTGAAATCAGATGATTATGTTATTTCTATTTTTATTTAGTTATTTTATTACTTGCTTAATTTCTCGATCTAAGTATTGGGGACCCCAATAGCATAATTACTCACAATTACAAGCTTTTCCAAAGGTGTATACTTATACTCGTAGTATTCTTAACCAAAAACGATTTCACGCTAAAAGTCCTCGTGACGAGTCGTGTGCTATCGATTTTCCATTAATATTCAGTTTTGATCGGAGAACGAACGCGTTTTAGAGCCGAAAATGAGCCTTTTTGATCATTGATTATATTCGTCTTTTAAATCTCCAAAATCATCTAGCCCATTTCAACAGCTCTTGGATATACGAGGTGTATAAATAAAGTAATAAAACTGATTTTTTTATAATTTTTTTTATTCAATTAAAACTACTCTTTCACATTGTCTCCTTCAAAGTAATTGCATTGGAAAGTCGCACAGCGACGGAGACGATTTCTCCATTCTTCATAGCAGTGCTGGAACTCGGATGCTAAAATTGTCTTTAGCTGATCGGTTACGGCAGTTTTAATGTCTTCTAGTGTTCCAAAAAGACGTCCTTTAAAGTGATTTTTCAGTTTTGGGAAGAGAAAAAAATCACAACGAATAAAGGGGCGAGGAGTTACAGAGATGTCTTTACTTGCCAAAAACTCATTAATTGAAAATGCAGTGCGATAAGGCTCAATGTCGTGATGCAGCACACGGTCGTTCTTGATGCTTGGTCTCACACGCGCGACCCTTTTGAAAAGCCTTTCAAGAAGTTGCCTTGAGGCACAGACTCTTTGTGGACGATTTCCTGGCTATCAAAAAAACAAATCAGCATGGTTTTTTATCTTCGACTTGCTTATACTTTTGTTCCTGCGAAAGGTTTTTTGAAACCAATTTTGCGCAGATTTCGTTTATCTCCAATTTATAGGTCAAAACTTCATGAACGGTGGTATAAGTCAAATTCAGCTATTCTCCAATCATTCTGACTGTCAAGCGACGATCAGAATGCACAAGATCCCAAATACTGGCAACAGTTTCGTCAGTTCTTGCAGTTACAGACCTTTTGCTGCGAAGTTCATTTTCAATATGTTCTCTTCCTTCTCAAAATGCCTTAAACCACTTGAAAACCTGAGACCTTGACAAAACATTGTTTCCATAGGCCTGCTCAAGCTTTGCAAAAACTTCTGTCGCACTGTGACCAAGTCTAAAGCAAAACCTGCACAACATGGCTCGAAATTGATATCACTCATTTTTAGAACGCAATAGAAAAAGAAACAGTTTACGAAAAGAATGCCTACGGACAACCAAGTTCAAACTAGCGGTGCATCATATGTACACTCCCTGTAAACCGGTAGTCCACAGTGTTGCCACATTGAACGCCACTTTGCCAGTCTCATTAGTTTATTTACATACCTCGTAACATCCCGCTGACGTCCAATAGGGACCACACACCGTTACTTTCCTCCTCGGTAGAATAGGTAACGTAGGCCAGAAAAACTATACGGACCTAAGTGTCGGAAATTTAATTCAAGTAGGAGTGCTATATTTCAGGATCTCCATCCATTGTTTTAAGTTGATTAAAGTAAAGTGGGTGTTTTTAAGAGATGACAAAACATTTATTCCGTATTCAGTTTTATCATAATACTGTATACAGTCACTGTCAAAAAAGTTTTGATCTCGAATCATTGTGCTACGGTGAAGGTTAAATTAAGACAAGAATAATACGTAAGAAGGCAAGACAAGGTAAAAAGAATTAAATTTGGTAGGTATAGTCAGGATACCCTGAGCCAAGCCAAAATCTTGAAAATTCTCAGAAAGCACCATCCTCAGTGCCAAAAATATAAAAAATGATTGCTGGGCCCAGTCAAATAACGATTGACGGAGAGAATTCATACCGTTGGAAGAGGTTTCAAGTCTTACACACATTTTTATAAAAAACTTTTCTACATAATTTCAAAAATACTTGGTGCAGAGACGATCAGACTAGATTTACCTATTACCTTCCCGGAATGGTAATTAATTAAAAACAGATACCAATGGAAACATTAAGACTACGGCATAGACTACATGGGTGATACCTATAGAATATGTTTTTGTGCCTATCACACGTAGGTAAATTAACATTAAAAAATTATGTGAGGATTAACTACAGCTGTGAGCTATAGATGATTTCCGACTGTACCTATTCAATAGTTAATAATTGTTAAGGTGGGTTTATATTCGATTATTTATATTTAATTTAAAATTTAATTTATTTTTTGTCATTAACCAATGTTGATTTATACTTTTTCCTTTCTTAAATGATAAATATTAAATGACCGAGTATAAATCCACCTTGTTGTAGTTGATAATTGCTTGTCACTGTTTTTTTTTTTTATTAATTAATAAACTTTAAACCTAATTGGTATCATTTAATCAAAAGCAAATTTAAAAATCACACTGGTACTAGAACTTTATTAAAAAATAATACAAGATTACAAACATAAAACATATCTTTTGCAACTGCTAATAACCGTAACCTCACTCCCTGTTGTAATTCTCCACACTTAAAAAAAATAATAATTTGTGAAATATGAATTTACAGGATTAGCAACTATTAGGATATAACAAAAATTTAACAAATGTTAATTTAATCTAATCACTTGTTTTGTTTCTGACCAATCAACTATCTCAATATAGACACATATATAGTTGATCCGTACATAATTTCACTAATGCTAATTTTCTTTTGTCTGATAACAATCACAAAAGCACACTGGAGAACTAGACTTTAAAAACCTGGTTTTATGATGAATTTATGGCACAAATACAAGAAATAAATAGTTCTCCAGTTCCTAACAACTCTGTAGTTCAGACTCTACAAGCTAATTCCTTTTATATTAATCTCATAAATAAGGAAGAACTGCATGCACTAGTCTGCAGGCTGTCACTAAAAAGAAATTAGAGGAGCCAGATGCATTTCTAGTATAATCGTAAAACAGACTGCGCGCTTTATACTCGAACCGTTAGTTCACATAATAAATAGTTAATTTGGGTCGGGGATGTTTCCAACTCAACTTAAATTACCACGTTGTACCTCAATATAATAAAAGGGGTAGAGACTAAATTAATAATTACATACAAGTTCATCTTCAATGTATCAATATTTGCAAGAATACTAGAAAAGGCTATGAATATTAAATTTGAAAGCTATTTATAAAAACTTAACATATTAACAGTATCAATATAGATTCTGCAAAAATAAAGGTACCACAATGTTGGTTAAGAAGTGGAGAAAGTGAAGAAATTGCCATTGTTGTATTTTTGGATTTTAAAAGAGGTTTCGAAATTATTGATAGATCTAGATTATTAAGTATATTATATCAATATGGATTAAAGGGTAATGTTTTTAGATGGCTTAAAGATTATATTTAAGTAATAGATCCCAAATAACTAAAAGTTTAAATATGCTATCTAGTAACATGTTTAATAGTATTGGCGTTCCTCAGGGAAGTATCCTTGGTCCACTGCTGTTTATATTGTGTGTTAATAGTATGCCATTGGTGTTAAACAATTGTAAGGTTGATGACACTCTTATTCATATTAAGCAAAAAAGTATTTTTCAGGCATTACAATTACTAAATTCTGATTTAAGCACAATTTTCAATTGGCTTAAGGTAAACAATCTAAAACTGAACACTTCAAAACAAAATGCGTGGTAATAGGAGATAATAACATCTATCAAAACATAAACTTCACAATGGATAATGAAAAATCAAAGTTGATAAATTCCATTAAATATTTAGTTATTATTCGAGAAAATACATTAAAACAAAAGAAACTACTTAAAAAAGACTAAGTTTGTTTTTTAAAATAACTATTTACAATACCTTCTTTACCTTATTTTCTCTATTGTTCTACAATTAAATATACTGCCAATAAAGAAATTTTTTAAAGATTACAAATTTTAAAAAATAAAGCTATTGTGATGATATTAAAAATGTAAATGTGATGATATTAAAAATGTAGTGATATTTGAAAATGATAAAAAAAAGAGAGTATAAAAAAAATTTTCTTTTTTGTTTGATAAATGAAATGACAGTGAAAATACATAAATTAATATTGTCAAAAAAATAGCGTTTTAATAAAAAAATTAAGAACCACACGAAGAAAAATAAGGACCCTGAGAAAAAGAGCTCTCCATATCATAACATAAAAAATTGGCGTCCCAACGTGGTAGGGCAAGTTAAATAAAAGACATAATTATCATTTTGTTAGTTGTCTGTTGATAGTGGAAAGATGTCAAAGCGAGGTAAATCGGTAGATAGTAGAAAAAGGGACAAAAGAGAGGAAGAAAATATTGAAATTGAACAGATGGAAGAAGAAAGTACAAGTATGGAGGAGACCATGGGAGATGTTGAAAAGGGAGATAAAGAGCAAAAAGAAATAAGACAACAACAACCAGATTTACTTAAAATATTAATAGAAATGAAACAAGACCAAGATAAAACATTTGATGACGAAACTAAAAGATTTGAAGACCAAACTAAAAGAATAGAAGACCAAACTAAAAGATTAGAAGAGATTAAACAAGATAATACTAAAAGATTTGAAGAAATTAAAAGAAAATTTGAAGATCATGAGAATAGATGGGATAATATTGTTAAAAACATGAGAGGTGAAATACAAGAAGAGGCGAATAATAAGATAGATGAATGTCAGAATGAAATGCGTAGGAAAATAGAAAGACACCAAGAAGAAATTATCAACATGTTACAAATAAGGGATGCAGATATAAATGAGAAAATTAAGGAGCAAAAAAAAGCACAAGAAAACTACCACTAGAATGTGAAAATAGAATTAGAAAAAATAAACAAAAATGTTGAAGAGAAATCAACAGCAGGTAATCATGGACCAAGTCATTATTGTATATTAGATAGCGGGATTCAAAATATGGTAAAATTCTCAGTAAACCACAAACGAATAAATCCAAAAGAAAGAATTAACAGTTTACCAATAAGAAAGGCAAATCTTAAAAATAAGATAAAGAATATTTACAAAAAAGAAAAAAATTATCAAAATAACAATAATAATAAAGAAAAATTGAAATGTACTACTAATTGGCAGAATAAATTAAGAAGAGCAAGAAAAGCGGAAAGAAGAAACAAAATGAAGATGACAATGGAAAATAAAAGGTTGGAGGGGATCAAAGTCAAAAGAAAATCTAAAAATAAGACTAGAAAGAAAAATAAGGAATCGAGGTATAAAATATTTAAGAAAGATAGTAAATTCAAAATAAGGTTGGAAAAATATAAAATGACAATGAAAAAACATTTAAAGAATTTACTATCCGGAGTCAGAGAGGAACAAAGAAATTACAAATACAGAAAAAGAAAGAAAATCAAAGAACTAGAATAAATGCTACAAGAGAATGTTAAAGTAAAAATTAGAAGCCAATGTTGACAAAATAACCAAAGAAGAATAGGGAACATTGCGTATTAGGTTTGACAAGAAGGTATGAATGATGCTTGAATGAATGTGTTAAAGATAATCATAATGAGTTAAATAATTATTAATGAAGTATTATTAAAATGATGATAATTATGAAGATTTGAATATGAAGTTAGTAGAATAATAATGATGATAATAATAAATAATTAATGATATGATTGATAATATTAAAAGAAAAGGTCAAAATATGATCCTTAATATGAATAAGTAAAGATAAAATATGATATTGAAGTAGATAAATCAGGCAGGGAGTTAAGTTATATGAAGAAAATTTTTGCAATATCTTAAGAAGTGGTAGAAAATGATTTGTATGAATGCAGCATGAATGAAAGCTAGTTGGAAAAGAGAGGAAAATAAGGGAGAAATAGGAAGGAAATGTGAAATAAAATGAAAATATCGAATATTGAGTTAAAAAAAACAATAAAAAAAAATCCTGTATAAAATATTAATAATGCTAACTAAACTTATAAAATTTTAAATTGTTATTCTGTTGAAATAATGTAATGTCAAAGTGACAATTAACAAATGTCAAAAATGACAATTAACTAATGTCAGAAAAAAAATGACAGTTGCCTAATGTCAAAATGACGTTCGACAAATGTCAAAGTGCAAGACCGTCAATTCAAATAATTAAGGTTAGAATAAAAACATAGAATAAAACACCATAAAAAAAAATGATTATGTATATCATGAAACAAAACAATATCTATTATATTACATAAGACAAATAAAAGAAACAAAGATCAAATTGTAATGGAATTCACAATTGAGTATATTTTAGTTAATATTAATCAAAATTTAAGCTAGAGTATGTTATAAAACGCTTAAAATTTATATTAATATGGAGGGGAAATGTGATGATTATAAAAATGTAAATGTGATGATATTAAAAATGTAGTGATATTTGAAAATGATAAAAAAAGAGAGTCTAAAAAAAATTTTGTTTTTTGTTTGATAAATGTAATGACAGTAAAATATAAATAAATTAATATTGTCAAGAAAATAGCGTTTTAATAAAAAAATTAAGAACCACACGAAGAAAAATAAGGACCCTGAGAAAACGAGCTCTCCATATCATAACACTATATACGTATTATATTAAATGTGGATAAATGTACGAGAATTACAGTAATGTTAAATAAATTAGGATAGTTAAGTGTTAAAAATCTTATTTTCTTTTCAGTTTGTGTGTTTATTTACTACCTAAAAATTTGAAAGAATTCAGTAGGCACTTTAAATTGCGATCACCCCAATTATACAATCAGAAACAATAAAAATTCCGATCTAAATATAAATAAATTTAAATTATGTGTATCTATTATCTATAAAAATTGTTTGTAATTAGCATACTTTGCTAAATAAATTTTAAGTAAATTGAGTTGTTAAATACAGCGTACTCTGCAATTGACAAAGAGGATAATGTGATAGCTATTTATTTTGGCCTTCGTTCTCGTAGAACAGAATCGGTTGTTAAGAATGTTAGAATTTAAAGGAGAGAAACAAACTGCACTGAATCGGTTTGCTTCGCGTTTATGCCATAGAAAATAATATGTTGAATGTTTATTGAATTACAGATAATGACAGTTTGTTCTTTATATCTTTACAATTTGGCGAACTACACATACATAATGGAATAGTTTTGCATCAAATGCATCATACAACAACTCAACTCTCACAAGAAATAGAGACAACTTAACAATATCCAATCAGAAAACTACCTGTTGTAGAAAAAGCCCTAGGTACTACAAGACTATAAAAAAGCTTTTAATAAATTACCAAAACGAATTAAAGAAATTACTAAAGCAAATAAATTCAAATATGAGACAAAAACTTGATTCAGCAGTCTAGCTCTATACCCTCTAGAGGAGTTCTATAACATGGATGGTATTTTGTTTGGGGTGTATTAAAAGTAAAAATAAACTAAATAATAATTCATTAAGTTACATTATTGTTAATGTTAATGAAATGGTAGGTGTTCAGGGTACAACTATGTAATTTATTTAATTTTTGTAATTGGCGGTTTCCATACTATTTTTGTAGTAAAAGGAAATTAAATATTAAATCGAATCAATAATTATTTGAATTAAGATCTAAAATTTTCAGTGTGGATTAAGTAGTTTGATAACGTCATCAGATTAGATTTTTAGTGCGTTCTAATACGGGAAAAGATAGGAATAAACTTACATTTTTGATATTTGAAACCAAAATAACAAAACCTTGTTGATGAATTTTCTGTTTAACTTGGAAGTTTGTGATACAGGCTCTGAGTTCCACCGGCGGTGTATCCAAAAAACTCAGTGGCGAACGTTAAGTAGGTATTAATTGTGTTGGTTTCTTTTGTTTTTAATTTTTGTGTACAATAATTGCAGATTTGATTTCTCTTGATTGTACGTCCCTATATACATGGTGTCCCATATATGCGCATAAACGGTACTCATTAAAAAGTAAGTCGAAAAGTCTCATAGCGTTTTGATCGCTGTGGTTTACTCTTGAAAAAGTTTTTGAAACTTGATAAGAAGATGTTTGTGAATAAACTCTCAACGTATTAGTATGAAATAAATTGTTGCTTAGTTACCAAAACATAGCCTATAGGTGTTGCCACATTCTAAAAAACGTCTTGTGCTAAAGAAGTTGATTTTTAAGAAACGGATAACAGCAACATTTTCGAATTTCTAATGATAGTATTATCTCGCAGAATAGATTTTTTTTATCAAAAATACAGTTAACATGCAGATATTTAAAATTTTTAAGCGTTCTTATTGAGTAAGATTTCCCAATTAAAACCACTATAACTAGAAAACGAAGCTCCGGAGAATATTTTGTTATGCTTTAGTTTTTGCTTACATTATATCAAATAATTATGCTGTTCTTCTATATGCATCATGTATAAGACACCGTGTATATTAAAACCTTCTGATATCCATCGAGCATAAGCATTAAGTAAAAAGCTCCTACAAAATGAACAAAAATCCCGTAATCGAGTCATCCTTGAAACGGAAAGCATACGTCTGTTATAAGTAGACGTATACTTTGACAGTTAATTAATGTCAACCAAAGGTTAAATATTAAACATTAACAATTGAAATTTCTTTGAAGGACATTTCAAGGTATTAAAGCATGTTAGTGTTTAGAAAGATCGCTTCTGACATCAAAAACTGTATCAAAAATCGCTACTTTTGACACAGGCGTGGAAAAGATAAATTAACATAAAAAATGCTGAAAATATTCTTCGTTCTTTTCAGTAAATAAATTTATTCGTTGCTTTGTTATTGTAATGATTTTAACAAAATGTTTATTTATTTTTAATATTTATTTAAAAACTAAGTTTATTACAATTTATTTCCAGTATTTATTTACACTAAATTATTTATTTATTTATGTACAGAACAGTTTATTTATCACTAATTACATTTATTTCGTTCGGAACTACAAACGGTTATTTACTGCAGAACTCTCTGGCTCTATTCATGCTACCGCTTATATACATTTCCTTGTTCCTCTCGATGAGTCTAGAAGGTTCGCGCCTTTTTTCGCACATTTGCTCGGAAACTCTGGACAGTGCGAGATCTCTCCGGCACATTCGACCAGCAACGCCGAGACTGTTCGACACTTCTCTAGTATGTTCAAGGGATAGCTCGTTACATTATTAAACTTATTTTGTAAAACGATATTGTTAATTCGCTTACAAAGTTATCGAATATTTTTAGGTCATGTACTGGAGTCTTAAACACAGAGATTATTAAATATGGAAATAAAAAGAAAAATTTTATCTATCCTTGGTAAATTCCAGTTTCTTAATACATAAATAACAATAATAACGAAAGTATAGTTTTCTTGAAAAATCACGAAAACTTCTCCCAGCGATGCTCCCATCTCTGCAACCCGTCCAAATAGTACTCGGCATTTTTCTCTGCAAAATAATTGTTCACGAAGCTGATTGCCTCTTTATTTGACGAAAATCTTTGTCCTCCGAGCGCAATTTTTAGATGAAGGAACAAAAAGAAGTCGCTTGGGACTAGATCTGGTGAGTAAGGCGAATGGTCAAGCAGTTCAAACCGTAATTCGTGGATTTTCGCCATGGCAACCGCTGAGGTGTGAGACGGTGCGTTGTCTTGGGGAAACAGGATTTTCTTTTTCTGCAAATGTGGCCGTTTTTTCAAAAGTTCTGCCTTCAGCTTGTCAAGTAATGATGCATAGTATGCTCCTGTAATGGTTTTTCCTTTTTGAAGATAATCGATTAAAATAACTCCATGACTATCCCAAAAAACAGTCGCCATCACTTTCCCAGCCGAAAAAACAGTTTTTGCTTTTTCTGGAGCCGGTTCCCGCTTTGCAGTCCACTGTTTGGACTGTATTTTTCTTTCGGACGTATAATGGTGTATCCAAGTTTCATCTACAGTAATTAATCGGGCCAAAACTCGGATTTATTTCGCCTAAACTGCGCCAAAAGAGCGTTGAAAATATTCATTCGAACACGTTTTTGGTCTAACGTGAGCAAACGCGGCACCCAACGCGCGGACAGCTTTCTCATGCCTAAATGTTGATTTAATATGTGACAAACACGTTCTTTTGACATGTTCATAACCTCTGCTATCTCTCTCACTTTAATTCGGCGGTCGTCTAGCACCATTTGGTGAACTTTGGCGATGTTTTCGTCGGTAGTTGCAGTTTTTGGACGTCCCGAACGTTCATCGTCTCCCAAGCTCTTACGGCCACGTTTAAATTCAGCAGCCCAAAATTTCACTGTGGTAAATGATGGTGCAGAGTCCCCATACACAGAATCCAACTCATCTTTTATTTGCGAAGGAGTATTGCCTTTCAAAAGCAAATATTTAATGACAGCTCGATACTCAATTTTGTCCATTTTCACAAAAAAACTCACTCAAACGACTGTTACATAGAAACTGCGCTTCCAAAATGGCTAAAACTTTGGTGAGTAACTGTCAACAGATGAACAACGAAATTCAGTAGCTGTTATTTACGAGTGCTGTCATCTTCACGTTGAGGTCGAAAACTTTTCAGATCGGTTATTTCTTTTATCTAAAAGTTATGATTTTGTAATGTTGTTTATTACATGAGTAGAACAAGAACTAGGTCATTCAAATAATTCTAAACGCTGGGTTTGTTAAAATTGAGAATAGTAAAGGTACATTTATTTAATTTAGAACTTCACTAGGTGGTGTATAAACCAATTAATTTAATAATTTAATTTAGAAACTGTTTATAGTATTGGAGTATTGTGATAGGTGGAAGTTCTAATACAATTGCACACTTTAACAAAGTATTAGTTGCTAGAACTAAATTTCAATTCATATAAGTACATAGTTAACCAAAGGTACTGCTGTAACTAATATTACATATTGTAAAAGTATCTTGTCCTTTACTATCTCCGCATAACAAATAGGTATAATATTCAACAGTAATCTTTCTCCGGTAACGCAAGACTTTTTGTTTTCAAGTTGAATTATTAGTTTTTTTTCTGTTCCCAATTTGACCCAACATTTTTCTACAGTTTTTAATCGCATCTGACATTTAAAGTTAAGTGAGGTTTTTCAAGCTTATCTCAACTTACCTACTTTGTTGCATTCAATCAATTATGTAATTATTTCTTATTTTTATACTAAATTAATTGAATGTCATTACATCTAAATTAGGGAAGTTGAAAGAAGTTGCTAATGAATTGAAACAGCAAATAAATAATTTATTTTCGTGTTTATTCAACACGGGAAGTTACAAAACAAATAGCTCTTCTCAAAAGAGCAAAGCATTTAGTAATGGCTGTTCTTTTTCGTTCTGAAATCTAAACTTACTACCTTAAACGGCACGCGTGTCTACAATGTTTTAGAGCAATCTCATTAAAAATACACGAACCTTTCGTTTCCTCTGCTGTAAGTAGCGATAAAAACATGATAAAATAATATTTGGCACGCATAACACGATTTAAACACGTTCTAAAACAAATTGGCGGTGTTAACGAATATTTGCAGCCTAATAAGCGTTAGGAAATAGAACTATAAAATATCATTGTTACGGCAAGTTAGAAAATTCATCTCAACATGTAAAATTAATTAAATCTGTAGAAATTAATAAAATGATATAACGTAAAAAGGTTATTGTACGGGAATAAACAAATATTTGAGTGTAGCATAAAGAGACATTGTTTTCTAGTGTAAATTGTGATAACCACAGAAACAATTTACTTGTGGAGTTTACATTATTCTTACGTTACAGAAAAATGCTATTAAATTACTGTTTTTGACATTTTTATACCTGCTTAGTTTAAACCCGTGTCAACTCTAAACGTAACTGACTTCTAGACGTATAAAGAAAATAGCTTTTTAACCTAAAAATGTCATAATCACGAAGTGGAAGCTTAAAAAAACGAAAGAATTGGATTTATTATTCAAATACGGGTTTTATTCCGTAAATCTATTTAAAGAGGAGTGATCGATCTGTGTTCGTTTTATATAACTTCTATTCATTGTTCTTATACATACCTCAATTAAAAAGAGAAAATCTTGAGTTTTATATAGAGTAACATTAATAAATATCATTTCTAATTCTTTTCTTAAGAGGAGTTGTTATATTAAATTCAGGAGGAATATATCATCTCATGCTGATTATTTCTTTATCAATTACCAAAATTCAACTTAATGGTTTATAAAACTTGTTGACTACGCCTCTGGCAGCTTAAATGTTTAATAGTGTGTCATATTAAGATTAAATGATTATTCTCATGCGATTCAATTCGTCTATTCAATTTGTTTAAATGGTTATACTATAAAATCAAAATTGCTGATGGATATTTCTTATAACGGTAGTATGAGCTACTTCAATCTACGTTTTCTCTTTCGTACGTGAGGATGATTTTATTTTTTTTTAAATTTCCACACTTTAGGCGGATAATCGAGTGATGAGTGGCATCATTTAGAGCTTCCACTTAATTTCAATTGTTAATTATTTTGGGTCAGGCTGAAACTTGAAAAGGTAAGTTCACGGAAGACACGTACCGTATCCAATTCCTTTATGTTTGAAATTTTAAAACAGTACTGAGAAATAGTAGTAACATCCTTTTGCCTTGTAAATTTGTAATAAAATTAATTCTTAGAACTGTTGACTACGAGAGTTTCGTTTTATTGTTTTTCGTAGATATTAAAATTGTCACGTTTGTCCCATTTATTCAATTCCGACTAGAATTGTTTAACAAAACTACTGTATAGGCATTTACACAAGTTATTGTTTTGATTACTTAATTAACTGTTATTATTGTGCTTTGTTTTGGAATTTTGCTATAGAAAAACTTTATGTTGTTAGGTTTTATCTTAAGTTATCTTGATTATTAACAATAAGAACTGACACTTTTTACATCAAAATCTTCTTTGTTTGCTAGAACATACATGTGACCTTAGCATAAATCTGCAAGTTCTATAAAAAAAACAAATTTTAACAGACAGATAGTTTGCTAACAATTGGAGGTTTCAGACATGAGCTTCACATGCTTCTTCTTATAAAATATTAAATATATAAATATAGTAAAACTTTTCAGCAAGTTAGCAATTTACAATTTACAATTACAAATTAGAACAATATCACAATTTTCTAATCAGTAATTAAAACTGATTTCGGTTTAATTAAAAACCCACATTGAAGTTACAATATTAAAATAATAAAAAGTAGGTAAATGTGAACTTTTAATAAATAGTCTAACCATTTCTTTATTATTCACAGAATCAATTCTTCTATCAAAGCAAGCTGGTTGATTTTACTGCTACATAAAGAAATTCAATAGACAATTATGGTTTACGATTGAATAAAACTAGCTAATGGAAAGCATACACGTATTCCCATTATTGTTCTGCTAACAATGAGCTCTTATATGTAATATACGATAGTATAAATTTAGATTCAATTTACAAACTTCCAAATCAATAATATAATTAAAGACACGACTACAATTTTTTTGTGAATGTGAAAACTAAAGATTTTCATAGTTTGAAGGAAGTGTAAGGAACGTACAAGCGCGGTATTTGAGTTTTAATTTTAATGTCAAGAGATGATAAAGACGTAATAAGATTTACAGATCCATGTTAGAATTTGCTGTGTTGGGTTGGAGTTGTCTTTCAAAACATTCACATATGTCCAAATGTTTTAGTAAATTTGAATATCTTCCTTGTGGCTATATCTCTGACCTTTTGATGAGTCGAAAAAATACCTCCAAGATGGTGTAACTTGGTACGAACTAAAACTTTGCAACTGCAAAGAGATATTGCGTACCTTCAGTTGCGTTGCCGCAGCAAGAAGACCTGATAAAAATTTTAAGCTGAACTTGGCGAGTTCGAGAAGCTGCTTTATTAGTTTCTACTTTTGTTCTTGATCAGGAATTTTCTTCCTTCGCTTCCTTTCCTATTAACAGACCTTTTTGGGAATACTCAAAAAATTCTGTTTCCTTTCTTAGCAGGGCAATTGGCCTCATCATTGCCTTCAATTCTTGGATGTCCAACACTTACATTAAAATAACCTTATGAATTTCTAGAGGATTTAAATAATTTAGGCATTGCTTGCAGTCCCAGATACTTTCTTTAAATTTACTTAGCGGTCTGATAAGATGTAAATCTTAGCTCCAGGTAGTTATTTTTTCCTTCATTTTTGAATGTAATGATCTATGAAATGAATCTCTGCCTGGAAAATACCTAAAGTAGCTTGTAGAGAAATTGGGACACCTCTGTTCTTTCATCTACCTTGAATTCGTCTTATATAGACCAATAGTTCTGAAACTTTTGTTTTATACCTCCCCCTTCTTATCTCAGACAAATCCTTAACTAATTGCCAGCTGAATAATGCTACCAACTTATTTAACTAACATTATTTAACAAGCAAATAAGTAAATGGTGAAAAAAGTTACACATTTTGACAACGTCGTAACTAGGGCTGCAAGTATTTTTTGATATATCATCAGTATTTGTAACGGGAAAAACCGGAAAAAGAGGCCCAATGCCCGTTACAGAAATGAAAAGCTTTCAAACTCACTAAAACTCTCAAGGTAACTCAAAAATGGTAAAATCCCAAGGGCGCCAGTAGCTGAAGATCAAAACACTATGCCGGGCCACGCAGCTTCTCGCAGGCCGACACTCTGTATAAATGTGTTATAAATATTACCACCCTGTATATAGGTACATTCAAATCCCAATAGACTCACCCGAGGAAAGCTATAAAATTATTTATTTTAAAGCTAAACAAATAAACGGCACCCCTTTATGGCTAGACGGAAGAACTATTATCAAATAAACAAAAGATGGTTACGTTAACTAATTTTGTCGGTTAGCAGCATCAACTCCTGCAAGTGGGGTTTCTCCGCCTATTGTCTTTATTCGTAAAAATCTACCAAAATTACTATTAATTAATTCTACATTCCTCTTTTCCGGGACTGGCTTACATTCAGTTCACTGAAGTTTACTTTTCCTGACAATCTTACAGGAACAAACAGAGACACAATAAAACTAAACAATGTTATACTATATCTGTTTATTTTTATCCTGATAGGAAGGAGATTAAAAGAAAAGAAAGAAAAGTAAATATATCTAAATAAACAACATAGGCGACAACATAATTATGCAATTATTCATACCTTCACACAGCTATATGTGTTTCAACTTACAAAATCTTTGGATTAAAAAAACGATAAAAATAATTTGGAAATTTTAAATGGTAAATAACAATAAAAAAAAAGTTCTTACATAAATTGTTATAATTTATTTGTTTACATTAAAGCTATCTAAATTATTTAATATCAGGTTATCCCTGAAAGATTCTGCAGAGTGTAACTGAATTTAATTGAAATTTGTTCCCAGAGGTTTCAGGAAATGTCGCATAAAATTATTAAATTTTGTATAAACAAAAAAAATTAATACAGAATGAAAGCGAAAAAAAAATAAAGAAAAGAAACAACTTATCTTAATTACAATTTCTTTGGCGGCGTCCAGAGTGGGGAAAGGAAACGAGCTTTACTCGCAGCGTTTTGGCGGGAAAGCCAACCGACAGGCTCTTCGATTTGCCAACTAGGTTTCACCCCAAGGCAAAATGTAGATTGAATCTATTCTAATCTTCCATTCTCCACCATGCAGCGGCTGTTACACAAACAACGGTCTTTAAGATTTATTTGAAATTTTACGATGGCTATTGTATGCCCAAAATTGTTAGAAACGAATTAAAGAAATCGTATACTATTATACAAGCAGAGCGCATCAAGCACAAACCCAAATTACTCTTTCGGTTACAAACTTAGCAACCAAATTGCCCATACATCAAAAAAGTTATCACGGCTAATATACCGAACTTAATTACGAAACCACACAATATTTATCTGTTTATTATATCCGTCAAGGCGACGTTTTTCTGGAATTTTTACAAGACTTCTTTTGCATCATAAAATTCCCAACACCAAAAAACTAAAACTGCACAACAGACTCATAATAAGCAGACGTTCTCGCGCTTGCTATCGTATTTTACAGGACGAAGACCGGAGGGCAAGTGAAGTCTCGGCGGTCACCCTTTCACGTGATGACTCGAACTAACACATACCTCTTTCACAGTAACGGAGGGTAATATACATGGGACCAGCCATTAGGAAGGGGGAATTTTACAAACCAACTCGGAGGTGTAAAGGGCACTTTTGCACCGCCACAAAGGAGAAATAATTTCTTGGAACTCTCTGTCGGCTTTTCAAGCCTTGACGCAGAAATATAATTTTATTAAGTAGGATAAACGTTTCAAAAAAAAATTCTATTCAATAGAATACCATAAACCAATGTAAATTTTATAAAAGAAAAAAAGGAATAAACATCTACTTCCAAATTAAATTAAGATAGAAGTCGAATGTTTACATATTAATTTAAAATGACATAATATATTATTGATAACGATATTTTAGCAACGCAGCGTATCAACATATCCGTAAGTATTATTGATGTTATCGTTGCGATGCTGTTATGATAGGAATTCATACTCAGTCGTGTTTGCTTTCTCTTCCAAAATTAATCGAATACGGACACAACTTCGGTCAAAGTAATTTTTACCACTCTGATCTCTGAACTCCAAGATATTATTTACTTACATTACTTACATTCGCTTCATTGTTCTGTAACTTGGTGCTGAAGCTAAGGTATCTTCTAAGTTTCAGTCATAAGGAAGGTTCGACAGGGTAACTGCGAATACTGACATTTGTTTGTATGTGAATGCCGTAAATATAAAGATCAATAACCTGAAAATGCAGATTTTGCAGATCTTGTAAAACGCTGCTAACTTATCTTTGCAAATTGCAACATACTTTGTCATTTGAAATAGGCACACAGAAACCATTAATATTTTTTATTACATTGTTAAAAAACTGCTTGCGTAGGATTATCTCAGTTTTGATAAAATATCTGTTACTGTTGCGCTAGTAAAAAAACTAATCTTCCAAATATCTTCTTGGTTTCCTGGCAATTGTGCGCCCTCTTTTGAGATGAAATGTTTAGAACCGCTGATGTAGGCAAAAGAATTTTGTTCTATTTGGAGAATTTTATTGTGCCTTGGCTGGCAGTTATTAGTGACCACCTCGTATGTCGGTTTTGTTAAGGACTGAAATTGGACCTGTGCCAATATCCTTAAGTAACAAGTTAAATCTCCTTCTTTCATTTCTGTTCCTTGTTACAATCTGTAAGGTTTTAACACTGCTATTTTTTTCCTTTCATTTTGGACATTGAGTTTTGGGTCATATGATCCCGTGAATTGGAGCCTAGACCCGAAAAATTTTATTTTGCTTCCAAGTTCGAACCCACGTCATCCCGGTATAGCTTTGTCCTGTGTTTTACCATTTACACTATGCAGAGTATATTCGTAGCAGGTGTCATTAGCGTTACGCTATTCGGACCGATGTGATATTTCCAATTTTACATTAACTTTGCAGAGGAGTTAAATTAGCGGTTTTTTCATATTTGTAGTGGTGATATCACCACTCGTAGGCAAACAAATTTTTGTAACGTGTTCAATTTATCTGTTGTTTTTTGCTTTTCTATTTTGACCCACTTTGCTAAAAAAGGGTTAAGTACTAATAGTAGGTTTTACTACCGTGATATATGACCAAGAAATCCTTTTTGGTTTTAGAGCCAAAGTTTTTCCAAAGAGCCTACGGCATATCCAAAAAACTGCCCTAGCTTTTCTTAAAGTTTTTGTTAAATGTATAAGATTCTTGGTTTAGAATCAATGCTACATACTTAACTTTTCCAGAGAATCTAATTAGTACTTCCTTTATAATAGGACGGTTTAAATTGAGCTTTTTTCCTTGGTAGACGGCACAATGGCTGTTTTATTGGGATTCTCATTAAGACTTTTTCAGTCGTTGGTTGAATTTAACTAGAGCATTACTGCGACAGATTGTTATTTGAGAAATTGCTGTTCAATATATTGTCATAGGTCTCATTCTAACAAACGTCTCTCTGATACAAAGTTGGATTCTGGAAGACAGACTAAGGCACAGTTTTGTAAGTCGTAGGCTAAATTTAATTATAGGATTATTGTTATACTTTATACTTTTACAATTGTATTCGTGGCAATAATACTCTAGTTAAACTAGACAGCAATTTCTCAAATAACAGTTGCAATTTCTTGAACTGTAGTTAAACCAATTAAAATTTATTAAATAACAATTTGTCGTACATAACGTACAGTATTTGTATAATACGACATTATAAGACGCGATATCATTAGCCAATGTTAGCTGCAACTATTTTCTGCCTGACTTCACCAAAAATTATGATCTAGGTGTCATCCGGTTCGGAATGGCATTTAGAAACTTTTCGAACATTTTGAAGTCTCGCGCAAAAAAAATGCAAAAGTTATAAACAAATTGCTAAAAAAGGGGTTTTGTTTTTTGCAAATATCTCGGAGAATATTGCAAATATCTGAAATCAAAAAAAAGATCCTTAAAGAGCAGGAAATTTCCTACAAAAAAATCCAAACTGCCGGAATTGTACCACCAATATTTATAATTTTAATTTAGAGGTGAAGATAGGGCTAAAAACGCATGATCTGGCCGCCGCGCGCCGCTTGTTTGCTTTCTTTAACAAAAAAAATTATTTTACCTATTAAATATAAATATTAAAGAATAAAAAAATTCAGGTATCATTGGGATACATGAATGAACAATAATCCATCGGAAAAAAATTTTTCCCACAATTTGTTTATTAGTTATGCTTTTGTTAACTAAAGAAATTTTACCAATTGAAAATTTACATAAAAACCATGATGTTTTTTAAACCAAAAACCTGAGATGGTTTTCACTTCTTGAACTTATTCTCCAAAGGCTACAAAACAGATCCCCGTTGGAAAAATTAAAAAATTGTCAATCTCCACTTTTTTATTTAGCCCTATTTTCACCTCTAAATTAAAATTTTAAATATTGGTGGTACAATCCCGGGAGTTAGGACTTTTTTTGTAGGAACTTTTCTGCTCTTTAAGGATCTTTTTTTTTATTTTAGATATTTGCAATATTCTCCGAGATATTTGCAAAAAACGAAACCCCCTTTTTTTACGAATTTGTTTATATAACTTTTGCATTTTTTTGCGCGGGACTTCGAAATGTTCGAAAAGTTTCTAAATGCCACCTCGATCATAATTTTTGGTGAAGTCAGGCAAAAAAATATCCAAAATGGAACTTGTAAACCAGACTATGGTGCTTTCTTTAAATTCTGATCCACATATGAACCAAGTGGAAAGGTTTCAAGTTAGTGGTTGCAAATAATGCTAAATACTGTATGGTACAGCAAGTGCAAAAGTTATTGCTATGCTCTTTAGGTCTAGATATCGATTGTTTGTTAAACGCTGAACAAAATCTTCCTTTTATATGCTTCTACGGGGTGTAAAACCTCTGAGCAAAAATAGGGAAAGTAGGGTGTGCACGAATCTAGTCGAACCTGTACAAACAAGTTTTCAACTTTGCTTGCTTAATATCCGAAACACGGTTAAAAAATCGATGAACATAACAAGAAAAGATAAAGTAATATTGTGTTAAGGATTCTCGCTATTATTAAAAAAGGACCAGATCACAACTTCTTTAATAACTAGTTCAAAACAACTTTAAGATTAATATCGCGAGATAATCTACACTACCACGTAGAAAAAATGTTCGGTTTGTTGAGCAGAAGCCCATTTAATACAAAGCACTACAGGAATGAGGATAATCTTAACTTAGGAACACTTTAGTAAAACAGATATCACTTTCTCGCACGACCTTAATCCGTATAACGGCCAAGTGATTAAATGTTCATTCTATCTCCAAAGATTTCTTATCAACTTTTAGCTTTACATTGTAAAAACTTTTTCAAACTTACGAAAGTTTTCTTTTGTTATTATTAACTGGTATTGAGAATTGTCTTGTTTCGATTTTTAAAAGATATTAGTGGTACATTTTATACAGTGTATAAAAGTCGGTTCTTTTATTATTCAAAAATTGTTGCAAGATACTTTTATATTATCTTGTAAGTAATTAAAGGTTTAGATAAATTAATTCCCGTGCTTCACTAATTTCATGGCACTCTAAAATTATTTCATTCTCAAATTGAATACTGTAGTTATTTCTTTCATTGCAGAACGAGCAACCGTACTTTATTATTAGTACTTACTACTTACTTTCATTAGCAAGAGTATTTTTCTTTGGCGTGTCAAAATTTATGAGAAGTTTTAGACTAGATGATATAGAATATAGAACACAGCATTCAAGTTATTCCTTAAAACAGAAACTTTGTGCTGTACTTTTACTTTTTATAAGTCAAATATTAACATAAATAGATGCAAACTATTTTTTTATCTACTGCTGTAATAAATTTTAATATAGTATGTACTGTATTGAATGAAAGTCTAGAAATTTAGTTTGTAGAGTTATCATAAACTGGAAGATTAATCTTAATCTGCAAGTACTACATAGTTAGACATTAAACCAATAAATGGATATATTTCCAATTATACGAGACATTTAAAGTGGATAAAGCACTTAATCTGCTCTACTACAAACATTTTAAAATCAGGTTTCCATTAATCTCCTAAACAGTTCAAGCAGGTGCTTTAGGGAATTAAGTGAACAAAGTGACGTTTATAGTTACATTTAGTAAAACTAATCCTTTAAGATACTTATGTCACAACTACTTGCTATCAAAGGATTTTAGCTACGCTATGTACTTACCTTACAATTTGAATCTTAAGGCTGTCTACACTTATAAATTTATATTTTTCGTTTAGATTTCCATTGGGAAGTTAAGAGAAACCTTTTAAGAAACTATGTTTTACGTTATTTCAAGAAAAATTTTCCATTTCTTCAGAAATATTCTATTAATATCATCACTGACAACCCTATTACATAGATTCACCTACAACAGTTCTAAATATTGCATGACCTACTTGATAAAGGGAGCAAAATGAATTTCTATTAAATGTTATTGCGATAAGTCTCGCATAGTAGGTTATGAATATATATCGCCCGTGATCGGTCTTCCTTAGAAGTCTACAATTGCCGTGAGATGGAAATTATTACGTTCCTACTTCCTATTTTAACACTCGTTTGGGTGTGAAAACGGAATTTGTAATGCGGAGGATTTTCACATGAACGGATAAAGATCGTATGTATAAAAAATGAAAAATTGAACATAACTTTTCTCATTTTAAAATATTATTTTAAATAACAAATTGTTTTTAGGTTCATTTGCGTTTCTTTACTAGCGTTTTAATGTGAACTTGTAAAGAATTATTAATCGATTCTTTATACATTACATGACTTGACATCTTTGAGCGACATCATTTGTTAAAAGGCAAATTATTCGAAAGAGCGCTAAATGTACTCTTTAGAACAGTAATAGAATGATTTTAAATTATGTTATTAGGATGCGTTCAAGCAGAATTTGATAAGAAGATTGTATGCATAAAAAGCCAAATATGAATAATAACAAAATAATTTGAAAATATATAAAATGTTGGAATGACTAGAAATATGTATTTTAGTTTTCGTTTCATTTTTAATAAATTCTTTTTTGGCAAATAGCAACACCTTCATTTTTTCCAAAATAATGACAAATTCAAAAACTATATCTTTCCGTGTATTTTCTATTGCGCTAACTCTTTCATTTGCGATTTTTCAAAACAAAGTTACTTTCTAGCTGACAGAGTGCTTCTTTTCAAATATGGAAAACTGCAGATAAATCAAAATAACTAGTAAATATCCATTCTTGCTAAACGGTTTAAATTTGTATTAAAGACATAAAATGAGCAGTTTACTAATTTATCTACTTTTACGCCTTTTGTTATATTCCCATTCAACTCTTTTGCACTTTTCCTTAGTGTAATCTTATGCATTCTATTTTTGTCTCTGCTCCTTTCTTTACTTACCTATGCCCAAAGGCCGCCGACTGTAAGCTAGCGGTAGTGTTTTTTGCGAGGAGAACCTAAAAATGTATAACGACGAAAGGCTTTCTTTCCTGATGTACTTTAATTTGTTTTTTAATGACGCATCAATGAATTAAAGCTGGCATTTTATTTTCTAAAACGTTCAAGTTGATTTAGTCCAAGATATTTAGGTAATGCTGATTTTTCAGTTTATAAATTACAAAAACTTTATTTGAAATTGGCTTTTTACTATTGTATTCTCTAGGAAAATTTAATTATCATTCACTCTTTTTTGACTTGTATTTCTTTTCATTTAATTCGTACTTAAGTGTTTAATCGTAAATTCTCAACTGTCTCACTATTCTTCAAACAGTGACTGACTTGAGATTCATAGTTGTGTTTATTTGTATTTATTAATAAAATAAAATGAGGAAAAATGGACCAGTAGAATAGACGAGATGGGTCAATGTGAATGACTAAATTATTACGAAAGAGATGAATCTATAATCCATACTGTGATTAAGATTTTATTATAGAAGAATACCAGTGACTTTGTGTTTTATGATTTATATAATCTGAAGTACAGTAACCGAAAAAAATTAAACTGAAGGTGATGAAAATATTTTTTCTGTGTAATTGGGCTTGTTCAATTTTGAAATTGATCATTTTAATCTTAAAAAGGTTAATCTCACAACAACAATTTCCGGACTAGATCTGGATAATTGTTTACGAATTATTAGAAAAGAGGTGAGTTTACAGTTTTGGTTGTTATATGTGACTAGTGTTAGATATTAATAAACATTACATAACCTCAAAACTATCCTTTATTGTATTTTGTTTAGAAAACAATAACTGGCCCGTCTTTCCTCCGCAGAAAGAATAGATGGATCAGTCATTTAAGACGATCGATGGATCATAAAAGATAGACCTCCTTTAGACCGTAAACATTACAACGGTAAATAATAAAAAAAAAACGTAGATTCGTGAATATCTTCAGATTGTAGTAAACGCTGTGAAAGCGGATATAAAAAGCGTTAATAAAGCAATTCCAAAAAGTACATTGAAACAGAGAACTGGATTAAGTACATTATTTGCGATGTAGATGGTGTTGGATATGGAGAATTTATGGTTGCTCCTGGTATACTCGTGATGTGAAGTAGACGCTGAAGTACGTCTTGCGAGATGTTCGGCGATCACGATGATATCAGGTGTTAACTATGGTGCTGGGTGTCGGTAAAATGGCAATGGAGGCGGTAGGTGATTGAGATGAAAGACATCGACATTGGTTAGATATTGGAACCCAAAAAAAAGGGGCGTAAAATACAAAGGCAATAATCCATCATGTCCTCCTAAGTGCGGATGTCTGTCAGTCCGTTTACTGACCTTTGACGTAATGTGAACTCAGTTTGGAATTGGACCTCCAGTCACATACTAAATAAGCTTGACTGGTCGGCAGAATCTTCAAAAGAAGGAAGGAACGGAGAACACGAAGGCATTACATACAACCGACGTTTGCATAGTCCAGCAAACTACATGAAACTGAGCAAATAGACTATATCCATAACTTACACCCTTTGTAGTATTGGTAAGCGCAGAAAGTTCGAAAAACTACTACACACCATGGATTCAAAGCAAGATCATTCATACACTTACGGATATTGATAGGCACAAGAAGTGATTTATTACCAGAATGGCATAGCATTCAGATATAGCAAAAAGAATGAAGTTTCAATAGTGTAATAGAACAGATTTTCACAGGATACACCTAGTACCATCTTTATAACGTTATTTACTATAACGTATTGTAATTCTAAACTACTTATTGCACATCTAAAATCATTAGTATGTAGTTCAAGTTTCTCTCAACTCATTCAGACTTTTTTTGGATGTTTTCAATGTACTTGATCTACAGATTTCTAAAGGACCCCGCAGAATCCTTATGGAAAATGGCCCTCGGTCAAAATTGTTGAAACCGTAGTAAATGATAGTCGTTATTATGTAGATCAAAAGTGACAATTGGATACCAGGCCCGAAAAATTATATTTTTCGAATTACAGCCGTTTACAGTTAACAAATCTTGGCTAAAGCTCGAGCGTCCGAGAAAAACATGATTTTGTTTCAAAATAAAACGCTAAAGTAATTAGATGCATTTTATATTACAAATTGTACATAAAACCCATTAAAATATTTTATTTGACAGTTTTCTTTTATGTAATCTAATCTAATCTAATCAGTAACCAACAGTTTATTACCCAACATGTTGGAATTGCATTTTCCCTGGTGCCGGTTTTCCAACGTTGAGAGGTCTTAATAGAAACGCTTTCTATGCTCATCACCTACATCTCTCAAATTGTCTAAGAAAACATTCAAATGGAAATTAAATAATGCATCTTTAGCGACATATTACATCCCAGTTTACGGTCGAAACCGCTGTCATTTATTAATTACCAAATTTGGAGACCCACAAATATGCCCTCTTTTATCTTAGCTTAGCTAATTTTTGGAAATTTTTCTTTTATATCCTGAAAACCTCTTCCGTCACCGTCTATACCTTTTACAAAATTCTTTATCAGCTCTAATATGTAAAGGGGGCAAATAGATATTGTTTCTGTCCACAAGGCTTTTATGTAAAATATTTCTCTCTCACAACTATCTGCCTACTTGGCCAACTTTTCACGATATAATGCTGCGATTTAGCACGACTGTCCCACTCATTCAAAAAGCAACTGAATTTGGAAATCACAGTTGCATATTCCTAATAAGAAAGCTATAACTTTTAAATCTCTACAGATTTTTTACTCGTATCGTTTATAGTCTATGCTGGTTAAAAGGCATTTCATGGTTTCACAAGATTCCTTTAAGTGAAGTAAATATGCAATAAGAACGAAGGCAATGCATTACCATTGTGCAATAGAACTGCTTTCGAACTAAATTTAGATGCATCAAGGAGCAGTCGCCATTCTTCTCGTTTGTGTTTACGTCCAAGGATTTCTATCAAACCGTCAACATCACTGCAGTAGGTAAGATTGTCGTCCGTAGAATAAAACTCAGAAAACTTTTTTTTGCCGTTACGAAAATGACTAATTTTGGTATTGTGTTCCAATAAATTTCAACTTTTCAATCGGGGGCCAAGCAACTCGGCTTTGCTTTTGCTTAAGTTCAAATCACAAACTAAATCGTTAGTTGTGCCTGTGTGAATAAATGTGGCTCAGTGGGATGTGGAGGAATAAACTCTGGATCATTGCTAGAAACAATGTCGACATTTTCTTCATCTGATCCTTTAAATGTTTCTGGTGGCACAGGAACTGGAAGATCAGTATAATGGCCAACGGGTCGAATCGCCGATGTTAAATTAGGATACACAACAAATTTTTTATTTTTTGCAGAGAAGCCTGCTATCTTTGTTATGCAGATCTAACAATCGGTTTGATGATCCTTTTGTTCTCTCCATATTTTAGTTTTATTATTTTAAAGATTTACTTTATGTTAATTGCTTTCATTTAGTCCTTTTTCTGATCATTGAACAGATTAACATAGTCAAACATTGTCAAACTTTTAACGCATGACGTCTAGACTTATACGATTAGCTTGTACTTAGCAACTTACCTTAGTTACTGCTAAATAATTTTTCAAGTTAAGTTCTGATTAATTTAAACTAAAATTTTGTTTTTGTTTAAGTAACGGATGTGTATGTATTCCTTAACTTCACTTACATATTATAACAATCTTTATTTTATTATTTAAGAGACGGTGCAAGTTCCTGAACTTGTTTTAATGCAACTGTGGCAATTCTTTCATTGTAACAAGTGTTACAAATTCGATTAACAAATAGATCTATTGTTTAAATACTGTAAGTAGATCTCCTTGCGGTATTAACTATTTGTTTCATTTTAAAATGTGAAACTGTCGAAGCGCAAAACTTGTAAAAATCAAGCTATTATAATATACAGTTGCCAATGCATTAGTGCAATAACTCGAGTAAGTAAACGATAAAATTTGAATTTATAAATAAATTTCTTATTACATAAAGGCTGTTGTATAAACAAATTATGTAAATATTTAGCAGTTTTATTATACTGCTTGCTACGGCTAAAAGTAAATTATTTTTGTTCGTAGAAAACAAATACCACCAAGAAATATCATTAAAAGAATATCAGTGGAACACAATATTCTACTTATAAACTTCTAAAATTTTTCATGTTAGAAAAATTAAACCACAAAGTCTAATTTTACCTTCATTTTATAGGTAATTGTACAATTCCTTCCTCTGCTATTTTTATTCTGCTACGTCGGAAATTAGTTTTCTCAGGAGACTTTTATTACGCATCTTATGAAGGTATAACAACCTTTATTTAAATAAAAACGTAACGCGTTTGAAAA
>VTPC01088675.1:0-19400 GCA_011009095.1 Ignelater luminosus
AAAAAAGGTTTACCCCAAACAATTAAGTAGTTTTTATTTTGGCACGGACTTTTCAAACGACCCTCGTACTTCTCCATCGAAAGTTGTGTTAAGTTTGAAATTCCCAACGGTTCTTAAATAAATAAAACGCAATTCTAATCTCTTTTTCCAACTTCTAATGATTTATTGACTAAAGAATTTTTTTTAGTAGGTTAAAACTAGTTAAAGAGAACGTTTCACTGAGTTTTTAAAAAAGACCAATACTGAAAATAAAAGCATGTTTCAGTCTGTTTCTGGAAATATCGGAAGTCAGGTGCCCTTACTTTTTTTCTTCATTTTATGCATGGAGTACTTGGAAAATATTAGGGTCACGCCAGAAATTTTAAAATGTGGCGGGAGAAAAGAAGTCCGATGCGTTTACTCGTATGAACAATTAGACGTTTTGGATTTTGTCTGTACATTTTATTCTGCAGAATTCTTCTTGTAAATGAAAATGCTTTTGGCACAAAACTTGTTGAGAACTATGATTTACTACAATTTTAAAGCTGAGCTCAGTGACAAGCAGTCAGTTGAGAGATTAAGTTTGGCGTTTGGTGGTGAATCACCATCCTTCGTAAGTGTGTTGAGATGGTTTTGGAAGTTCATACGTGGGCGCTTTACTTTAGAGGACGCCGAACATCCCGGTACGCCATGTACAACTGTCATGCCCAAAAACGTAGCTACTGTAAAAAAGATACATAAAGAAGATCCAAGCTCAACCTATTCAATGATAGAGAAGAAACTGAAGATTGGTTCCGCAGCAGATAGAACGAAGAGAAAATCATTTCAAGATGGCTACCACACAAGCTAACTGCTGAGCAAAAGGAGGCCCGGGTAGAAATTAGTCAAGACACTAAAACTGTTAAGGGATGGTGGTTACCGGATCAATTCAAAGTTTGTGATTGGTGACAAGACCAACGTCAGTTCATGATGTACAAACTAGACAGAAAAGCCGAGTATGGGTCAATGAAGATGACCCTACCCTGAAAATAACAAAGACCGACTGTGGGCAATCGCAGGTGGCCTGTTGTATATCCAGCTCTCTTAGAAAGTTGATAGACGGCAAGGACCAACCTTGGATCACTGCAAGTAGTCCGTTGGAAGACGCAAGTGGACCCTGTTCTTATTTAGCATTCGTAAAAAAACGAAGACCGACTTTTAGCTAACACAGGTGGCCTGTATGGTATTGAGCATTCCTAGAAAGTCGAAGAAGGGTGAGCCACAATCGTGGGCCATTGCAAGTAGCCCGTTGGAAAAAGTAGGTAGATTCGTGTTCTTGCTTAGCATTTTTAAAAACCTAAAACAACTTTGGGCCACCGCAGGTGGTCTATTCTACTATTAGTTTTCGTAGAAGATTGATGGAGGGCAAGGCGTAGCTTTAAGTAATTGCAAATCGCTCGTTGGAAAGTGTGGGTCAACTCGTGTTCTTGTTTAGCTTTTTTAAAAGAATGAAAACCGACTCTGGCCCACCGCAAGTGTTGTTGTGTGTTCTTGTTTAGCATTCTTAAGAATGCGAAACCCGAGTGTGAAATACCGAACTTTCCTAAAAGATTGAAGAAAAACAAGATCCAACTATGGATTACTGCAAGTAACCCTTTGGAAGGCTTCAGTTGACTCTGTTCTTTTCTGTCATACCTAAGAGGAAGAAGACAGAATCCGGAACACCGCAAGTGTGAAGCATCTAGCTTTCATAAAAGATTTATAGAAGACAAGTAAAGACCTCGGATCACTGCAAGGGCCCCATTGGAAGGCATAGGTCCACTCGTGTTCTTGTTTAGCATTTGAAAGAAATCGAAGACCGACTTCTGGCCACTGCAGGTAGCCTCTGCGGTATTGAGTTTTTCTAGAACGCTGATGCAGAGCGAGGTGCAGCCTTAGGCCACTGTAAATAACCCGTTGAAAAGCGTAAATCGGCCTGTTTTCAAGTTTATCATTCCTAAGAGGAAGAAGACCGACTTGGGGCCACCGTGGGTGGCCTATGAGATATTCGGCTTTCCTGCAAGGTTGATGGAGGGCAAGGCACAACCTTCAGTCACTGTAAGTAGACCGTTTAAAGGTGTAGAGCGACTTGTCTTATTGTTTAGCATTCTTAAGAAAATAATGATCGACTCGGGGCCACCGTAGGTGGCTTATGAGAATTTCAGCTTTTTTGCAAAAATGATGGAGGACGAAGCACAACCTTAAGTCACTGAAAATAGACCGTTTAAAGGTATAGGGCGATTTGTTTTTTTGTTTAGCGTTGCTAAAGGAATAAACGCCGATTTGGAGCTAGCCTAGGTGGCCTATAAGATATTCAGCTTTCCTAGAAGGTTGATGGAGGGCGAAGCACAACCTTCAGTCGCTATACGTAGACCGTCTAAAGGTGTAGTGCAACTTGTTTTCTTGTTTAGCATTCCTAAGAGGATAAAGATCGACTTAGGAACACAAAAACGCGTTATTGCACAGCGCAAAATAGACAATAGAGGTTTTGAGACAGCAAGGAGTAAAATTTACCAAACCAAACCATGTGTGATTTCTGGTTATTCTTTAACCTAAATACGAATCTCCAGTTGGAAAAGATCGATTGCACCATCAACGCCTATTTTGACAGTCTTCCGCCTGAAGCCTGGCAAGTGGTGCTTCAACTGTGACAGATTCGTCCACAGAAGTTTATCGGTATTGGATGGGACTACTTTGAACATGTGTAAAGTTTAAATAAAATTAGTGTGATACTTTGCCCGTGTTTTTTGGCGTACCAGGAAGTCCCCATAGTAAATGTAAAAATAAACTACTTGTAGTTTTTGGATTTGAACTCCTTAGCCATATTCGCATTTAACTATTTAGGTATAGGAGAATGAATACAAAATTTAGTTGGAATTATACATAATTATGTACATACAAACATAATTGATTTTCTTGACCCGGAGATGTCGAGGTTTCATGCTTGTCAATCTGCACAGAAGAATCGGTGCTACAGTTTACGATTCTTTGCCACTTCCTTTGCTTTAATTTTTTCCCCACAATATTATGTTAGTGTTGGTAAGTAGATTGTTTTGTTTGGTTGGTTCGACAATCAATGTTGCTAGTTGAATCTCGGTTTGAAAACCTCGACCGTTCTCCAAGGAGCTACCTCAGAGTAAGTTGTCCTTATTTCAACTTGATCTCGGCTTTTCTTATCTATTTTTATCATTACAGGCTACGATATACCCAGATGTTTAGTCGAGACAGCGATTTTTGCAACTTGTATCCAGTAAAACAATTTCTTGACGTGACTGATTACAAAAGGCTTATGTTTACGAGCACTTGCCATAATTTGAATTAAATTCATAGGAACTTCCATTTTTTACCCTTTTTGGCCTTTTCAATGCAGCTAAAGTCTCTGTCACTTTAAGAAACGAATGACAATATTGTGGAAAAAGTATGCAGTATCTCGTCAACATAGCCTTTTGCTGCAAGAGTGATGTACATAGCCAAAACCCCCTGATTGTTGTTTTGGCCACCGTAGTTACCCGACCAGGAAATTAGCTTCTTTTTCTCACTTTTCAGCTCAGTTGTAATAAAGATATGTAAACAGCTGCCAGTTTTATTGCATCCTCGTTTACTTGCTATTTCTTCTCATATGTACACAAAACCTTTATCCTCGTCTTCCAAATGAACACCAAGATTAATGCAAGTAGACTGTACTGCAATACAGCAGACTGTAAGTAAGGCTAGGAAGATATGATTCGATTTCTAAGTTCTAAGAAATAACGCATGTGTCAAAATTAGAGTCTTTGGTATCCTTGATATTCTGAGCCATTAGAGTTTGAGCTGGTTTTGCTTTACAATGATGAATATCTCGTTTCAGCTCTTCTATTCGTTTTCTTCAGGATTCTCAGCTGTAGATATTGTAACATAATTTTATACGCATCACAAGTACTAGACGTGTCAACTAGTGGTGGGATAAAGGACAGACTAAATTCCTTATTAAGAATTTCATTAGATCACTCACTGACGCGAGACAGGTGGTTTGTCTTACATAGTAAGTTCGTGTTTTTCAAGAAAATCGCTCAAAAGATACTCTTGTTAGGGTGCCTTTCTCGGCCATAATAACTTTCTCAGCTAGGTATTGATGCAATAAATTCAACGATTTTTTGTTTCCAAGCTTGGCTTTTTTGTGGTCTTTTTCCACCTCTCCTACCACTAACAGAGAGATCTCTTGACGAAGTTTTTTTACAAAGAACAATTACCCTTTTTTGCTTTATTCCAAATGTATTACAAAAAGTAGGTTTACAAACTTATACTTCAGAGAAACCAGTAAGGGGTAAAAATATTTGAAAGAATGTTGTCGTCTACTGTCCTTTGGATCCCCATTCTCATTAATCACAGGAGCTTTAATGAAACCACAGAGAAAACTTTGTTGTTCATTGTAATCTTTCATTTTATTGAAATCACTGAACATCTTCTGCTTAACGGTCACAGTCACTGTCTTACAAGCAGATTGGCAGTTACATCTTTCTTACAAAAAATTAGTACTAGGAGAGCTACCGATAAAAGTAAATTTTTGGAAAACTCACTTGTTTTGGTGCTGCTCTGCCGGACACAAACGGTTTTTTTTCAAGGTTAGGTATGGATTTTCGGAGTTTTTAGTTAGTTGCGTTCCGGGTCTTTTCTCTTTTCCTAATATCTTCTGAAACTTTTATTATTGACTTTTTATTCTACGTAAATTAATTGATTATCCACAATGAAACACCAAAACGACACTTTTATAACAATAAACTTTAAATGAAAGTAATGCGTATTTCCTAAAATATGGCACTTACAACCTTTTCTGCATATGGCACGCCTTGTATGTAGATTTTAAGTTTTATTTAGAACTTGTACATAACACTGCATCAGTAAATGTGTACACTTCTTCATTTATTTGTTTTTGTATCCTATATCGGATTTCGTCATATTTGCATTGCATTGTTTTAAGATATCTTCCATTCATATGAATAACAAAGGACTTAAGACTGCTGCCTGCCTCACTCCTTTGGATGTTACAAAAAGCCTCGAAAGTGTGCCTGCTGTTTTAACATAAATAGTTTGTAGCTGTATGTTAAATACTCTTTTAACGGCTTCTACTAAATCTTGTTCAAGGTTTTGTTAGGCTGTTCCAGAGGATGGTCCTAGGTAGTATGTATACTATCATGTGTTTCTTTAAATCCATAAGACAAAGATCGACATCTTTATTTTTAGTTAAGGCTTTTTCTGTTATCTATCTTATTTTAATGCAGGGCGCATCAAAAAGGTCTTACATACTAATACATTTTCATTTTTTGTACAACTGATAACACTGCGCTTATGTGATGTATTAATGTGCGCTTATTAAAGTTTCAGTAAACAAATAAATGTTATTTCTTTGTCAATATCGTAAAAGTGACATTGTTTGATTAAAATTAAACTCATCTTGGATGATTTGATTTTAATTTATTGTGCATGTAATAGAAATTCCGCAGAAGCTGCAAGACATGTGCGGTTTAATATCCAACACGACGGAATTCCAGTGCAAATGTAATTTGATGTTTGGAGCAAAAATCGAAGCAAGCAGATACTTTAGCAGCTACTTCATTTCTCGATTGGACAGATCACGAACAGTTTTTTAAGCAATCGAGAACAATTTCAGAAGAAGCACACAAAGTGTGGCGCGAGAATTAGGTCTATACCATGAAACTGTTCAGAGGATTCTCTAAGAAGAAACCCTACATCCTTATTCTATTACGAGTGTACATGGACTTCTGCCTGAATATAGTAATCAAATGAATATTAAATCATCATGAAAATGATCCCAATTTTATTTCATACACTCTTGGGACAGATGAAGCAATCTTCAGGGGTGATAGTATATTTAATATGCTCAATGTTCATCGATGAGCTGAAGAAAACCCTCAAGCTTTAAGAGAGCACTATCATCAAAAACGGTTTAGTTTAAATGTCTGGACAAGAATTATTCAGGGTGAACCTATTGGACCTCATATTCTTCCAAATCTATTGAACTCTGAAGGTTATTTGCAATTTTTTAAAGAAACCCTTACAGACCTATTGGACGATGTCTTCTTGGCAATTCTTAGAAATGAGTGGTTTCAGAATGGTTCCATTATGGTCTAACAGTTCGTGAACATTTAAATGCAGAATTTCTTGAAAAAAAGTGGTGAAACAGTACCACGGCCACTGAAGTTTCTTGACTTCGGTGTTCTGAATTAGCTTTTATGGCAACACCTTGGAAATTGTTTACCAAACACCATCCTTAAATCTTGAAAATCTTCAAGCTCAAATCAACCACGCTGCGAATACCATTACCAAATTAGGGCTATAAAATGTGTTGAAGTTGCAGGAAGTCATTTCAAGATTTGCTCTAGTGTTGTGCTTTCTAAGTACTTGTGATGCAAACTTTTTAAATTCCATTAAAACCTGTGATTGAATTTTTTAATTTACTATTCTATTCCGTATTAATTAATTCTAAAATCATTCACTAATGTTTTTGTAACCTTATGATCTATTTTAACTTGAAAATAAATTTTTGAAAAACCTGGATGGGTTTACTATGAAATTTAGTGTTTCAACCCGATTCCCCGCTTCAGTGCTTTAAAAAACATGCCACTGTTGCCATGTTGATCGATTTACTACCATGGTACTAAAAGAATACTGTAAGAGATGAGAATTTTTTAATAACGAATCTCAGATGAAGAAATAGTGCTGTATAGCTTGTGTAAGTTATTTTTGATACACTCGGTTTTGAACACGTACAATCTACAATCGCTTTGCACATCTTACAATTCACCACTGAATTTGTTTCTAACCTTTTTCACTAGAATTGATTGGTATAGTTTACTTGCAATGCATGATATGTATTATTATTGTTGTTGCCCTACAATCGAGTTAATCTTTTTTTATATTCCCAGACTTTATTTTTCCCCTATGAATTTGATCATCTTTGGACTTATTTCATCGTACCTTGATTATTTTTTCTAGGCTAATACGGTTGTTAACGTTTGCAACATTCAAAGTTACAATAGTTTTATAGTATTTCCTTCTGAGCACTTCCAGTGCATCAGGTGGATTTAGCAACTCTTGAAAATATTCTATCCACCTTTTTAATATTTCACCTGCATTTAACTACAACTTCTTCATTCTTGTGACAAACTGAAAAAAACAAGGGCAGAAAAACGAGAGTATGTTATAAGAAAGTTTTTATAGAAAATGAAAAATATGTCTGGGATAAAAAAAGAAATGGTTGGAGGCTCGACAAGAAAGATAATGCTAGAACGGCAAATTAGAAGTCAAAAGTTCCTAGAGTTTTATTGCTCTTTAGGGTACTACATAAGGCAAGGGCTCACCGAGGAATTTCTCCATACCAACACTGCTTGTAAACCCGTCATTTGGCATACAGATAGGTCATAGAAAATAATGTTTATTAAGACGCGACTGTATCACATAAAAAGACATCCAACAGAGCAGTTAAGGTTCAACTTCTAATTAGAGATTTCTCTGGATTTTCATAATTGAACCACAAAAAAGCATAACTCGCTAAGGAGATTTTAGGAATAACTTTGGAGTTTACTTTAGACTGTAGAATATCTCAGAATCTGTATCTGTTAAGCCTTTGTAACACGATTACAAAGAAGATTTCGTAAATACTAAATATTTAATGAGGTACTCAAGAAAAATCATTTTATCCTACAAACGTTTCTTCATCTCTAAAGACTCATCAAAGGTCAGCAGAAATTTATAATGATTCAGTAGATGCCTATTTCTAACTCATCCAAATGCAATTGTAATGGAAACGAACAATATTCAGTTGATACAAAGCCTTTTCTATTTTTTGTTTAAATTAAATTTGTTTAAATTGAATTTGTTTAAAAACACAGAAATTCTAATTAGCGATTTTTTTTAATTGTTTGTTTTTCTTTGTTTACTGTTTCGTTGGATTTTTATATTGTTTGCAGCAATAAGGAATAAAACAGGTCCTTTATTTCAAAGCCGCAGTTTGAGTTGAAAGTTCAAAAGAAAAAAACCATTTGGCAAATCTTCCTGATTTTTAAGAAGGCTTTATTGTTGGAGATCCTTAACTGAGCGAATCCATTAAACTTTCTGAAGGATATACGAATATGACATGACATAAACGTGAAACAGCTCCAAACAGAGACCAACTGTGAAAGGAGGAAGAATATACCAGAAGATGGTACTAAAGAGCTACGAAGCAAACAGTCATGCAACCAACCATCGACTACGGCTTAAAATAATGGGAGTACGACTCGATCAACAGGCGAGTAGTCGCGTAGATCTGGACTGTATAGCCTAGTTAGTGTCAAGCATTTCGGTTTCGGCAGCTGCAACAGTACCCATTGGTTGTGGCGTTTTCCTTCAACTAGGTCACTGTAAGCTTTTATGAGGGTGACCAAAACAGATGACGCGACATCTCGCAGGAGCGGAGACCCAAATATTCCAATCAAAATGGCAAACTGGCCTAAGTGGCGATGGTTAAATAAGTAAAATGAAGCTAGAGAGCCAGTCAAACTTCTTGTCGCACAACATATGACACTGGTCAGTCCGCAGTATTTCCGTTTGAGGACGTTCTTTTGGTGGTGTACGTATGGACTGGCAGGAGGAAATTTTTGACAAATGTTAAATTAAGACGACCGGGAAGAGGTTTATGGCCCGGAAAATGGTAGAAAAAAACGGTATTTTAAAGTGTTTGGATGGTATCTCTTTCTTTGATGATTTACGTCAGAATCAGCCTAAAGAGCACGGATAGGCGAGTTCTACCGAGTGCAAGGCGTTATGACCTGTCGTCACCTGTGGGTGCTTAAACAACCTTACGATTGGTGAATGCACTTTACCAACGTTTTTACTGTTTCACACAATACCAGGCTAAATATGGTAATCTAAGACGGCTTCCTATAGCCATGATCCTAGTTTTTTGCAGACGCAGAATCGCGAACTGGTCACTGCAATTTTTTAATTAGTAATGCACCTAACTGATTTTATCCTTATTCAAAGTGAGTATTCATCATGGATATTATGTAGACACATACAATCAAGAAGTCAAAAACAAGGCCTGCTCTTTGGAAAGCAAGTCTTTTAGAATCTAATATCTGTTTGATATCTCAGTAAAATAATGAACCAAAACTAACTAAAAATCAGAACTCGTATCTATAGGCTGATGGTTCAACATGTGTCGCAGTATTAAAGACCTTATCATTTAAGTAAGATCAAAAAGACGGTTTTTGAGTACCGGTATTGGGATGAAGTATGGCATAAATATACTTTAGAGGAAAAATAAAATTAAACTCGAATAGTCAAGATGGGAAATAATTCGTTTCTGATTTGGAAAATTGGCTTAGATACATTAAAACTGTACAACTAAAGTTCATTAGAAAACATTGAATGCTTTTGGTGGTGTAATGTGCTTTTATCAGAAATACTCTTCTTCAGGAGTGAACCTAATTCAATGATTTATGGGTTAGTTGTCACTACGTTTTTTAATACTTTGGCAAGAATGTCAGTGTTTGAATTTGAACAAGCCACAATTACACAACCGTCACCTTTCAATAGCGAGAACGATTAAAAAAGTTTAAAGCATGACTCATTTCTAACATAGAATAACTGTCAGGTATGTCTTACTAGAAAATGGCCTAGGTGTGCTTCTATTAAGAGGTGAAGATATTTCAACCTTGTCTAGGTAGTTTCCACTAGATGCTCTACTGTATACTAAGCAAATTAACCAACTAATGTTGAAAATTGTGAAAATCGTATGGATTTAACTGAAAGATACCTTTTAATTAGAAAATGAAGAACACCATACGCAGTCGTTTTCCTTTCTCTTTAGGACTATTCATCTGCTTTCAGACAAGTATTCTGGATTTTAATTTTTGGTTTACATTCACAAAAATGTTTAGACATTTTTTTGTATCATTGCAGTTTATAGAAGTATAAATTTGTATGTTCCTATAAAACAGCTTTCTTCTTTCATGTTTTATTAAATAGTACAACTTTGCATTTCTGCTAAATGTTGCTTTTTTTATCCACAAACCGCAGAGTAGCAGTTACACAACTTAACGAATATCAAGTGAGTCAATTTTGATATGTAAAAAGTGATATAATAAATATTACAAACGCAGTTGTTATCATTAAATTAAAATGATCAATGCTCTGAAACTTTGCATAAATTAAGATTACTATCAACAGAACGAAAATATTCCGTTGTACGGTAGTGGTTTTAACCTGTATAATTCAAAATGTATGGATTTAAAATTGTTTAACAAAATTCTTAATTTGTAGATAAAAACTTTATTAACTAGGCTAGTAACGTAATGCAAAAAATTAGATCTAAAAAGTTGACGATACGATTACGTATAAATTTTTAGTTTAGAATTTGGTACACCAGACATAGAGGAAGCAACACAGGTAGATTGGTATCCGTTCACTTTGGTTAATTTGTGAATGTAATTAAATAAAACCTGTCGCGTGGCTTAAAGCCTCTGCGTTGTAATATTTGTTTACATTACGAAACACGGTGGTCTTATTTCTCGTTTTCTTTGCTTAGGAAGTAGAAGAAACACTTTAAGTGGACTAGGAAGTTGTCACACTAGATTAATATAATAATAACAAAAATTCTTAATTAGTGTAAAATAACACCAAATAGGAATATCAATGTGGAATTTGTAGGTATGCATAAAGTACTAATTTCAAAAATTTGTAAAAAAATTGAAAGACCGATTGCACCAATGATTCGATTGCCAGTTTAAATTGATTGCAGATCACAAATCACACTTCACTTGCGGGTTTTGATAATTAATCAATTTAAATAGCAGTCAAATAGTTGGTGCAATCGGCCTAAAGTATTACATTTCTAATTCTCTATCAATCAAGTTTTGTTTTGTAATAAACTGGAATACGTAAATCCCAACAGTCCTTTTTATTAACGTCCGCGTGAGTTTGCATTTTGTTAATATGCAAGCTGACCATGCAGCTCTTAGAAACTCTAAAACAGGAAGAGGCTTGTTGCGGCCTACCTCAATACCGGTTTTGAAAAACTGTCAACATCATTTAAAAACAGATATTTTACCTGCACTCTTGTGCTATAAGTTATAAATACCCCTATTCAGTGTTCAAATCTTGTTAAATAATGATAGTAAGGAAACTTGTCACGACTTACGACGCCAAAACTTTCCAAAATATGCTTGTTTATTTTTTGCTTCTTATTCTAATTAGTGGCTAGAAATATGTAAACAGAATGTTGAAGAGATAAACGAAAGTCAAAGCTTATGGAAGCAAATCTGAAGGAAGCCTCTTGTAAAGGAAAGATCTGGTTAATTACAAATACAAAATAAATAATAAAAGTTTCGATAAAAAAAATAGTTAATCATTGGACTGTAAGACTTTTCACTAGTGAACTACTACCATTTCTTACGGCATCGTGCTCGTTGCATGATAACTCTAGTTTGATGTAAATTAGTTATTATTTCTCAATGTGAATTACAAAAATAAAGTTGAAGCTATGATACAACCGACGGATTTTGATTTTTAGGAAATTATCAGCTACGCTAAAGACATAAAAACGATCAACTTTGCCGTTAATTTACAGTAAAAGTATAATACGAAAATTTCCCTCGGTTATATGATAGTTTGTTAATGTATAATGCTACAGTTAAAATCTGGAGTTTATACAAAAATTACTTGACCCCATTTTTTTGCAACTACAAAATGTTGTTTTAGAGTAAAGTTATAACTGATTTGTGCTGCCACTCTGTAGCATCTTAGAAACTAATATCTAGCTCCTCCCCATAAGCGAGTGCTCAACATGTGCAATTCACCCTTCGATGATTCCAAGTATTCACAAAACATGCGTAAATGGTTATCCTTCCAATCACAATGTATTTAAATCTTTTACTTTGCTCTAATTTATGCTCAAAGATTATTTACATAACAAAAAGTAAAGCTTTTACCCATAGGAATGGTTATGTAATTTCAATTTTATTTAAAACGAGAAAAAAAAAGTAAAGTATATTATAACTTATAAGGAATATAATTAGTATGGGTAAAAACTGTATTGTTGTTAATTGTAAAAGCGAAAATTAAAAAAATGAATGCTGAAAATCCAACACAAAATAACTTGAACTTTTAAAGTGAACATTTTAGTTCCAATCATAAAATTCTCAGAAACTACCACATTTTTAGTTTTGTGAGGTAATAAAAGTCCCTTTTTAAAAATATTTTCAACCAACGAATATAGTTGAGTGTCAACTATAGTTGAAAGTGGTTACAATTGTACGCGTGATTATAATGGGAAAATTAAACGAAAAGTGTAAATATAAAGTGACATTAGTAGGCAGGAAGAAACGAAGAGGTCATATATCTAATTTAAAAAATCAAGGTATTTCTCATTTAATTAAATCAGTTGCAAAAACGACGAAAGTTGATTATTCCCTGAAAAAATTACAGCAACCTGATTACTGGATATACAGGGTGTAAATATATAACGCCGACAAATGGAACCTATAATTGATTTCCTTTTGCTATGAATTGACTTGAATTAGTAGGTACATGCATGCAGATCATCAAATGTTTTTAAAGAACCTTTCATTTAGGAACATTGTAAACTTCAAATGTAAATTCGAAATTGTCCAATTAGATGAGCTAATACAGGATTAACTTGATCATTTGATTAATTCTGCTTTCTGCAACCGGGCATAAAGTACAACTCTTTATTTTCCCCTAAATTTACAAAAGTTCTGCTTATTTCGACATAGTGAAGGGACGATCTGAAAGTTTCAGTTTTTTGTGCCTCCGTAAAATTCCATTTTCATAACTGATGTTGTTTTTGCAACAATTAATTCAATCTACTTATTGAATATCCACTCATAATTCATTAAATGCAGGATATGAACGGAATAACGTATCTGAAAGTACGGAAGTAATGCAAGATGCGTTACACATGCTAGATACACCAGATTCTAATGTTGGATTTGAAACAAGTTCAGCAAACAGTACATTTACGACTGAAAATGCAAATACATTCACGGCTGAAAATGCAGACACCGAAAACGGTTCTAGAGAATTACCCGAAGAAGCAACAGAAAGCTCCATTGGATCTGCATGCTCCTCGAAGATAAATAACACCAATAACTCTGAAGGATTAGTTGGAAACAGGATAGTCGACATATTATACGTTCTAGAATGCCTGAAACGTATAAATTTACATGGAGAGCGCTTTGGATGCTCAATAAATAATTTAGTTTTTACATTAGAACGTCGATATGGTCTACGATCGGAACTATTCTTTAAGTGCAATATGTGCAACGAGACATTTAAATTGTCAACGGTAGATCCCAATGGCACATCAATGAATCTAAACACCGCTGCTGTAGCTGGATGTATGAGCACTGGAAATGGATACTCTAACATGGAAGAGTTATTGTCTGTGATGAACATACCACCAATGTCTTCGTCAACCTATAAAGAGCATCACAGGATTGCAAGTGCAGGTTGGGAAGCCGTCGCTCTAGAAAAAATGACAGAGGCTGCACAGGAAGAAGCTAAACATGCGATATCCATAAACAGCGGTAACGAAGAAGGTTACCCGCTTGTTCCTGTAGTTGCGGATGGGGCTTGGTGCAAGAGGTCCTACAAGACCAATTATAACTCTTTATCGGGAGTTGCTGCTATTGTAGGTCAGCATACTAGAAAAGTGTTGTATATAGGTGTCGAAAACAAGTATTGCACATACTGCGATCGTGCATCTGCACAAAACAAGAGTCCTTCAACACATGCTTGTGGAAAGAACTATATTGGCAGTTCTTCCGGTATGGAGTCTGCTATCCTGGTGGAGGATTTTAAAAAAGTGTGGAGATGTATGATGTAAAATATACAAGATTTATAGCCGATGGAGATAGTAGCACCTACAAGAAGATTTTAGAAGCACGGCCTTACAATAACGTAACCGTAGAGAAAGTAGAGTGTAGAAACCACTTACTTCGTAATTATTGCAATAAATTGCGATGAATAACAACAGATACAAGCTACCCCATTAAATATCGAAAACTTCTAGAATGCAGAATTAAGCGAATGAGGAATGCAGTTACTGGTGCGATACACCATCGCAAAATGTGCCACAATAAATCCGAAGCCGTTACATATTTATAGAAAGATATAGAAAACAGCGTTTGTCACGTATTTGGTCTACACACTAATTGTGCGGAATACTTTTGCACAAGTAAAGAAGAAGAAAATTTATTTCTCGCTTTGCAATCCGTCAGCAAAATGTATGATAAGATCATGCTGGCAGTGAAGTATTTAGCTCACAATGCTAGAAGTCTTATTCAGGATGTCGATAGTAATGTTGTGGAGCAGTTTAATTCTATTATCGCCAAATTTGTGGGAGGTAAAAGAATAAACTTTGCCTTAAATAAATCATATCAAGCTCGCTGTGCGGCAGCGGTCGTCTCTTTTAACACAAAACGATCACATTATATTTTGCATAAAAATGTATGCACATAAAGTCCTGGAAAAATCACCAAGAAATTAAAATTGAGAAGAATTAGAAAACTTAATTTAGCTGCTCTTAGACGTATGAACGTCAGAAAAAAGCAAAATCATGTGACTGTAAATAAAAAGGAAGTTTTAGGGGATAGTAACTATGGAGAAAACTGCGAAAAGCCGGATATGCCTGAGGAATTATTTCAAGAAGAAAAAAAACATTTTTAAATAAACTAAAAAGAACAAAAAAAGAAAGAATTAGATTAGAACAAGAAACGATTCTTCAAGCTGAAAGCGGGAAATGAATGGAAGAGAGAAGAAAGTTGCTGACTGCTTCGAACTTTCATAGGGTTTGTCGAAGGCATAAAAATACAAGCTGCGCAAATCTGGTTCGACATCTTCTTTACGATGCCTCAAATTTGAACATACCGTCACTGATGCACGGCAGAAAATATGAAGAACAAGCTAAGGAGCAATTATCGAAACAAGAAAATGTGACGATTTAAGCTTGCGGGTTGTTCACTGATGAACATCTTTATTTTCTGGCAGCAACCCCAGATGGACTTGTAGGTGACGACAAAATTGTCGAAATTAAATGTCCATCATCTGCCTACAACATGACAGCAGATGACGCCATAATAAATGGAAATATAAAATTTTGGAAAAAAAATAAAAGCAACGATATTGAAATTAATCGTAATGATAAGTAGTTCTACCAAATCCAAGGGCAGTTACATGTTACTCAACGTCACACTTGCATATTTGGTGTTTGAACGGGACCCAACATAAAAATGAAAGTAGAATGTGTCTAACGAGATGATGAATTCTGGAACACAGAAATGGAAGAGAAGTTAACGAAATTCTACATGGATTGCATGTTGCCAGAATTAGTTGATCTTCGATACACTAGAAATATGAACATACGCGATCCAAACTATATAACAGAAGAAATAGAAAAAACAAGAAACAAGCTGTCTAACAACAAGGCAACGGGGAAAAGAAAGAAAATCTTGAAGAAAGACAGAGCACACATCACAAGAATTTCTGATGTCACAAAAAACACTTCAACAGCCACAGCATCAACAGCAACAACAAAAGCAGCAGAAGACCTGTCGGTTGAGAAGTTATTACAATCAAATGAATACGTTGAGGGAAGTGGAAGCAATACTGAAAACCGTATTTTGAACCAAAGTAAAGCAAGAAAGCGGTTGTGCTACTAAGTAAGACTTTTTTTTAACTTTAGATTTATGTAGTTACTTTTTGTATTTTTAGTTGATAGTTGTAACAAGTTTTGTTTTTATATTTTTTTTTTGCGTTTGGATGTAGTTCAGGAAGCTTATTCTTTCTACTTAGTATGTCGTGAACCAAAGTTAGGATTCAAAGATTTTAATTTAGTCGTCTAGTTCTTTTTATTATTATGCTATTACTGATAGAAATATTTTTTGTTAACATTTTTTGCATATTTCGAAAACACCCTGTATATGTTTAAATAATGTTTTATGTTTTACTTTTTATATGTACGTTATTATAATAAGATAAAGACCACTATTTAACTTATTTTTATAATATTACGTAACTTTCTTTACATACAACTGCAATTTTAGATCTTTTTTGATATTGTAATTAACTAGTTATACATACCTATATTAGAAATTATTGGGGCAATTTTATTTATATATAATACTCGTCGATAAGTTTTCATCTTATTGAAAGGCCCTCGAAAAATAAAAAAGTACAAACTGGTGTGAGTTTTTGAAGATTATTTATCGTTTCCAAGATAAAGTGTATTATGACTACAGTTATTTACCTCTCCATGAACTGAACAACGTACAAAAAGTACGTGCTTTTACGTACTGTAAAATATTAGCATTTTGAATATTAATTTTTATTTTTAAAAACCTATTCCATGGACCTATCCGTACACTGGTATCAAATCAATATTTTCTAAGAACGTTTTCGAAGTAAATTCAAATAAAATTTAATTTTATCTATCGTACATGCATTTATTTATTCATTTTACTAACATGTAGAAACAAATGTAGATTTTAGTAATAAAGTAACCAGTAACTAAGCATAGTAGTAAGGTGCAAAACACCGTCTGTACTCCGTAGCCAAAATAAAGTCACAATTAAAACTACAAGCAGACTCGACGGAAGCTTGCCGAAAACCTTTTCTATTATCTGTGCCGAAAACTGACCCCGATGGGCCCGCTGGCTTGATGCCGTCGAGGTTGTTTACACCCCTTATACCCCACACAGGTTTATTTGTAACCACCCATTTCTGTCCCAAACAGTACCTCGTCCTTTACACCCCAAAAATTTCAACCCCTCGGAGTTACCTAGCGAACGCTCTTAAATTCGTCATTACAAAATGTCACCGTTAAGACAGTGCTTTGAAGGCCGCTCTTAAGTTTTTCTCATCTCTTCAGCGTTCAGTTCATCAGTGTTTTTCAGTTGTCCATCTAAACTGTTCTAAAATCATTTAATCAATTAGTAGAATGTATGATGCACTTTTTTTAACAGTCTTTACAACCTTTTCTTGTAATAAAAAACAGAATTCGACACTCTATGTTTTAGTTTACTAGACAGTAGCAATTAAACATAAAGTTACGTGTACAAAAAACTAGAAGCGATCGATTTGTTTAGGTTTCGTACATTTGGGCCCTTTAGTAGTTAAAATGTCAAATTAACTGATTTCTGCATGACGTATATGCAGTAAAATGAGTTACAAAGTGGTGGGAAGTGGTAGTTTTCAGGATAATTATGCTTTTAAAAAGAGACGCAAACTTGCTCATGTACTACTATAGTAATTGGCTGGTGTTTGGAGAAAGGGGACTAAGTCAAATTTTGTAAAAGTATTTTAAATTTTAAATATCCCCTTTTCCCCAACTTATGCCCTTAACCACTATCAAAATCTTCGAATTGGCTCTGTCTAGACCTATATCGTTCACAAACAAAAGAGCACCATATTTTTAGGCATATGACATAAATATCTCATTTTTCACAATTGCCTAACGTCATTATACCTTGACGGTGAACTTTGATTCTTGCAGCTGATTTACAATTTTTTTTCTCTGGATCGTATATCAAATCTGTAAACTGTTTGGTATCATACATCGTTTCTTTGGAGCTTTCCAAGAAACGAAGAGATATTACAAGAAAGGCCTAAGTATGTAACTTTTGCGTGAGACATCCACGCTTTGAATACCATTTTTTTGCCCATGGAATTTAAATAAAGTTCCTGAAACAATGGAAACACCAAAATGCCATTGGCTGTTTTTCACCAAGAGTCGATGCAATCAATGAATCTGCCTGTTCTAGTCTCTAGCTAAAGTTCCTACAGTTTTCAAGGGGAAAAAAGAATAAAACCCAAAGCTCAAGGACGTTCGTGTCCGATGCTTGAAGCAGTTGTCCTTCCTCATCCTCGGCGTTCTCGGGTCACTTCTAGTGAGTGAACTCTTTAATCAACTGAAGAATGTATAATCCCAGAGGAAGCAATTTTATTGTTCCTGTTGATGACTACCTTTGCAACTAGAAATTGTAAAAGGAAATCATCTGCGAGAGATTTTATAAATATGCACTTCTATTTTGGAAATTTTTTAGAAACTTTCATCTATCACCAGATTTCTGTCTTAAGGGACAACCTAACCTTCTTCAGGCAAATTTCAAATTCAAATTCAAGTTCTTACCATTGTGTGAACGTATATTCTGAACTATTCAGCAGCTCATTCATTTTTTAAGCAACGCTTTCAATTGATCTACAAGACCTCCCTTTCTTCCTCACAAGTTTTGCCGGCCAAAGAGAGTGAAGTGAATTTCTGATCTTCGTGTCTAAAAAACAAGATTTTAGTAATTTTGAAACAAAGTGAATCTCTTCAGCAAGACCTTCAATTAAAGTCACAAGGCTGATTTATCATCCTTCTCAGCAAGTGTTTTTATTTTTATTTTCTGTACAGGAACATGCAACGTATTTAAGAATGAGTCGTCTTTACACGATCGCAGTAAATGCTTTAGTACCAACTTTCTCTGTGTCCTGTGTGTCTAAACTTTAACAAATTCCTCTGGTATTCTATCAAATAATATAAGATTTGGGCTTTGCCCTTAAAATGGATCTTTAACCATAAAAGCATCATGTTTAAGCGCATGGAATGGCTTTTCATAGTGGGATCTAGAGTTCCCATACACATAATTAAGGATAAGAGCGACTACCTTTGATCCAAAATGCATTTTAAAATATAATCTCCATAGCAAAGCACAACAAAACTACTTCAAATATTTAGAATAAGCATAACTGACGAATTAAGAAATCAGCGCACTAATTCAAAACTTTTAAATTACAAAAGATTAGCAACTCTAGTAGGAAATCAAATTTAGGAGATACTTACCTTCATTTACCAGCTGCTAAAATCGGTTGAAATATACAAAACTTAAAAAACTTGACCGTCATCTTAAATCCTAAAGCCCGAAACCTTTGGCTTCGTAACCTAACTTTTTTTAAAGGGTCTAAGAAACTACCATCCCATGTGACTTACTTTACCATTTTGTTCGGTTTTCTCAAAATGTAGAGTGTGTCGGTCCCACAAATTTACATTTTACTTGATGGTTCTCGAACCCAAATCAAGTTTCAGTGTATCAAGATTTTTTGAATTCAATACATTTCTGAGCATTTTGCAGGACGCTGATGTAGATTAAAAGAATCAAACCATTAGGACTGTAATCTTGTTGAGGATTCCTTGCTTATTTAGACAATTACAGCAAGTATAGTATCTACATTTAGTTCGATGAAGCATAAACTTGATTCCCTGGGTTCATAAGTATTACCTAGCCATTGAGCTGGTGCGATGGTAGATAATCTGATTTAATGGAAATTATCAAAAATTTCAAAATTAGCGATAAATAACAACT
>VTPC01088679.1:10581-22447 GCA_011009095.1 Ignelater luminosus
AAAAACAAGATACTTTCATTGAGAAACGATAAACGCTGAACTACCTAAAGGGTTCTTCAGGCAAACATATTTACTCTGAAAAACTTATTTTAGTACTTTTAAAGTCTTAGTTGCTTAAAAACAAAATTACTGTGGAAAGAGTCTTTTAAACTAAACTCAGTTTTTTAAATTTTCGTTTATAAAATAGAAGGCATCCTCTAATTGTAAATCAAAAAGTTGTTTTCAAGCTACTGAAAAGTTTTGCATTGAGTATGACTATGATCAAATCTGATTTTACTAAATAACAACGCATTCTACGAGAAGATGCAAAAGTGCCTTTTGTCTTACAGCAATGTCGGCAATAGCATTGATACCAATTTCTTTCACCAGGAGTGACCGCATTCAATTTTTTTCATAGTCACACAAAACTTGATAATTAACATTTTATTCATAGTTTTACCAAGCAAGAACTAAAAGACCTGTACCGGTGTCTTTAAAGTCAATTATATTTTTGGCCTGATCAACTCGAAGAACCAAATTTAGCCTAGAGAAGTAAACTAAAAGAAAACAAATGTTTCAAAGTCATTAGAATTAGGGAACCCAAAAACCTACTTTGACCAAAAGTCTCAGCTAATTCCAAAACGTTCAAGGCCTTTTAAAGATCCATCCTGAATCTGAGTTTTAAAAAGTAGCAAACAGTTTCTTGGAAACAATGTGCTATTAGTAACCATACGGAAAGTTTCTTTTGACATCAAAGTCGTTTCCAAAATAGTTTATGCTGTTTGTACCTTGTACATTTCCGGGCGCATATTTACCAGAACTGTTTTCTTTACTTCAATGCATTAATTTTTGTTGCTCTATGTATTTTTCTCAGAAGAGTTTTTCAAAGAATCTTGTGAATACCCAAGTTATGGTTTCTATGATACCTATTTGTGCCTTGTTGGAACTCTAAAACCTGAAAACTGGCAAGCCTGTGGAAAACTGTGTACTTTTATGTAGAGTAAACCAAACAAGACCTGAGAAGAGAAAACGCAATACAAAATGGTCCATGACAACTAGAGAAAAGGTGTAAGTGATTCAAAAAAACAGAACTGTGAAGGAAAAAGGTCACAAAGGCCTTTCGCCGTTTAATATTGTCTATTGTTGAGCTCTCTGTTATATTTGAGCTATTAATACTAACATTTTCTGCTTTTTTTATTATTATCTTCAGGTTTTCTTAGATGGTTGTAAAACATTACAAACTAAAAGAATAATGTCGAAGTAAGTAACAGATATACTAAGACAGTTGGACGTGGGAACCCTTACTACATAGGTACTTAAATAAATGTCTAAACGAGTTTTTCTTTACTAAGGGTGCCATTCACACCTGTAGCGCATCCCATAGATCAGTTTTAAGAGCAATTGTCTCGACTTAAATATTATTTTCATTTACTCCTTACACAATCCTACATGGAAACGCGTGCGTTCAAAATAAAATTATGCAGTTGGTCAGTGCCGAACGCAGTGATACTTGAATTTGCCAATACTGCTCAGATGTCCCTAGCGCGTCTTAATAATATCTGTTATCAATTTTATTTGTCTTATTTGTTAAGTTGCTATGATAACCATGATGTATACCGCTTTGCGTTTGGCTTATTCACCTTATGATCTGAGCGATGCTAAATTTTATCCAGCGAAGAGTATGTTAAACTAGACTCACAGTCGAACTGATATCGGTTCAGCTGGGCGTTTCTGTTTGTCAGTTTAAGGCACATCCTAACAAAACATAGCTTAAGGCTGTTTCTATACTGGTAAGGCCCAAAGTCTCAGAGTAGATTTAAAAAATACTCTGTATAGTTTTGCCCAACTGCAGAAACGTAGACAGTTCTATTAATAGTATGATACAGATTTGTAGTGATAATAGTAAAAATTGATATTTAACCTCCACCACTTCAGGAAAGATTGCAAGAAAAGTTTTCCTTATTTGACAACTGCATCATAAAGTTTATAAGAAATCAAGTTGAAGATAAAACTGGTCCATAAAGTAAACAGTTGCTTACTGACATGACGTGATCTTAGGCATGCTTATTATAGGCTTGTTTGTGTTTCTTGTGAAAAAGACTTCATTCATTATGGGGATGTGGTGGCAAATACAGTAAACTAACGTTCTAGAATGGTTGTTTTGAATTCTCTCCAATTGTATAGTTAATGGGAAAGTGACACTGACAACGCATCAACACTACTTTTGATTTTACCATTTAATTGGCGAAAATCATAAACCAACAGATGGCACTAAAGTTTGTAAAAGGTGACAAAAGGATGTAATTAACATTGCTAGAGCTGACGCTAGATCTCTAGATCTAACGATTTTACATCTTTCCGAGAAGTTCGTAAAGGACCAAATCTTTCTTATTGGCAGACTTTTCTATGAAGAAGATCAAGAGGGTACTGAGAACAACTTACAGAACTGTCGTAACAGAAATACTCGAGGTAATGACGCATATCAGATCTTAATAGTTAAAGGCCAAAGTAAAAACAAAAGACTTTAGAGTGAAGAAGGTGAAGAAACAAAAGAAGAAGAGGTATGGATTCAGGATTTGGCAGAATTCATATTTTAAAATTAAATAAGATAACACTAACTTGAGGTGGGATAAGTTGAAGTGTTAAAGTAACAACTGCTAGATAGCGATTATTTAATACGAGCTTACACGCTCAAATATCGTCGACTTTGTGGTAATCCCAACACGGACATTATTCGCATCTTAGTATTTTTATTTATTTATTTTTTGCCATTCCATTACAATTATATTATTGGATTTTAATTGCGTGTAAATTTTCCTGTTTACGCTAATTTAGAATATTTGTTTGTTAAGATCAAGATACATTCAAAAACTATTGTTATAGGTTTAATCTTAGGACCACCAAATACCAATCTAACTGATTTTATAACTAGTCTGGATGATATGTTATCTGGTATAATACCAACAATTGATGACTTCGTATGCCTGGGTGATTTCAATGTTAACTTTTTTAATGTTAATAATCCGGTTAATACTTGCTTCAATTCCTATGATCTAACTCAAATTCTGAATGAATCCACAAGAATATCGAACTCTATTAGTACATTAATTGATCCCTATTTTTGTAAATAACACGGCTACAATTAACAGTTTCGGTACGCTCAATGCTGACAATATATCGGATCATAGAGCGACGTACTGTGAATTAAATATTCCTTTGTATAGACCTGAACCTAAAATTATACGTGTTCGATGTTTTCATAATTTTGACCGGGACTTGTTGTTGAATGATTTAGAGTTATATCTCTGGAATGACTTAATTCAAGTACGTGATATTGATAATAAGTTATCCCTATTCATGGCTTTTATTTTGTCGGTCTTTGATGCTCACGCCCCGATAAAGGAGGTTAAAGTTACCAAGCCAAAAGCTGCTTGGCTGACCGACAACTTAAAAGCAATCATGAGGGAACGTGACAGTGCCTTGAGGAAGTACAGGCGTACTAAATCCGTCTCTGATTGGAATAGGTACAAAGAGTTAAGGAACTTTACGATAGTTTCTATACGGCGAGAAAAAAAGAGCATATCTAGACACATTCTCTAAGGAAAAAGATTCTCGCGTATTATGGAAAGCCCTAACTAACCTCAACGTACGAGGTGCGACTACTCGTAATATTCCCTCACACCTAGCTGATCCTAATTCGATTGGAGATTATTTCAGCTCCTCGAGTCAGTCTTCAAATAATAACTGCATTAACCAAATTCAATATTACTTAAATAATTATAATTCTGATACTCATTTTTCCTTTCTTCTTACTACTGTAAATGAAGTACACGATATTTTACATAATTTAAAATCTAATGCTTTAGGTACTGATAATATTTCTTTGATTATGCTGAAATGCTGTAGCCCATTCATTGATAAATTCATTACCCATATTATTAACTGTTGTATTGAAGTAGGTCATTTTCCGTCTGCATGGAAAAGTGCTGTTGGACTTCCTCTACCTAAAGTTACAAATCCAAAGAATTTTTCCGATTTGCGAATAATTAGTATTTTACCTTGTTTATCTAAAATTTTTGAGAAAGTTTTACATAAACAAATGTATAACTTTTTCAACAGTAATGAACTTTTGCCTACGTGTCAATCCGGCTTTAGGGAGGGATTTAGTACGGCAAACTCTCTGGCTTCTGTTACGAATAATATTATCAACTCTTCTGATAAAAAATTAATCACTGCCTTGATTTTGCTAGACTTCACAAAAGCTTTTGATACCATCAGTCACGATCTCATATGCGCCAAATTACGATATTATGGTTTCGTTGAACCTGCTGTCAATCTGATTAAATCTTATCTGTCTGATAGAACCTTAATGATACAGCATAACAATAGATTTTCTGTTTCTTACTCTATTACGTCTGGCGTACCTCAAGGTTCAGTTTTAGGACCTTTGTTGTACATTATTTATACGGCAGATATTCTAAAGTCTGTTAATAACTGTAAAATTCAAGCGTATGCCGACGATACGCAAATGTACAAATCTTTTGCTTTTTCCGAAAGAGCCCAGGCCTATGAAGACATCAATCGTGACCTGCAAAGATCACTCGGCTTTCTTTCGAACATAATCTCACACTAAATAGCAATAAAGCTTGTTTACTATTTTTTGGAAATCGAAACCACACCCTTAGGGTTAAAAACGATCATAATCTACGCCTCAATAATCAGCAAATTCCAATTGTAGATTCAGCTAAGAACTTAGGACTTATCTTAGACGTTAACTTACGATTTAAACAACATGTCCGTAAATTACTTCAGAAAACTTACTCTTCCTTAAAACTGTTATATGCCAATCGAGAAATTTTGAATTTTGCTCAAAAGAAAATGCTCTCTGAATCATTGATCTTATCACATTTCAATTACTGTAACTTTATTTATAGTCCTTGTCTTGATGCATGTGACAAGTACCGCATTCAAAAAACGCAAAATTGGTGTTGTCGATTTATTTACAATTTACGTCGTTATGACTCGGTTACGCAAAACATTTCAGACCTAGGCTGGTTAAACATGGAAAATCGTTGGAAGTATCATTTGGGAGTGTATACATATACTCTCCTTTCAACAAAAAGTTCTACATCTCTTAGTTCTGAATTGATACCTGGGATACAGGTGCACTCTGCAAATACTCGGTATAATTATATGCTCACTATGCCTCTTCATACGTTTTCATTGTTTCGGAGAAGTTTTATATATAATGCCGTCAAGTTTTATAATTCTTTGCCATTGGATATGCGAAGTCTCAATTTAAAAACTTTTAAACGAAATTTAAGACACTTCCTTTTCAGTAAGCAATAATTCTTTGTCCCTTCATCATTTACCTATCTGTCTACTGCTTTGCAGTCAGAATTGTTTATTTCTTTATCTTTATTATTTTTTTTTTACTTTGCATCTAATCCCTTGGTTAAACAGAGTAGCCTTTGGCTAAATTTCGCCAGGGGATTAGATTGCATATATTTAAGTTTAGTTTTTTAATTTAAGTTTACAATTTTACAACTCAGGACAGCATATAGGCCTGAAGGACGCAAGAGTTGTACTAGACAACAAAGATAAGACCAAGACGTATGAATGGTTACTGCAGCATCTCCCTTTTCCTCAAAACCCGAATTTATGCTCAATCAGCACTGGTGTTGTGGCTGACAAACGAATCAACTGCCATAAGGAATTGGGCATCAAGCCACAGAGTACTACCTCTTGCTGTCATTACCAGTGCTATACGAGTTGACGAGGAGTTGATTCCTATTAATCTCACAATTTTGTTCCAACGGATTTCCGTTGCTAAGCATTCAGATCAAGACCCTGAGGAGTTTTGACGTACGATCTAGGCTCTTATTCCTTGTTCCTATCCGACGATAGTTTATTAAGAAAAGGAACCAAATCCATGCTCTACAAAGCATTCGAACACCTAGCAAACAAGCAATTCAGAGGCCAAGTTCAATATGTCATCGATGGTGGTTTTCTATTGCATAGGGTTGTTTGGCCTACGAATCAATCGTTTTCTTCAATCTGCGGTAGATATGTTCAGTACGTCCAGTCAAAATATAATCCACAGTCTTTTGATGGCTACCCGGACGACGTACAAGGTGGTACAAAAACTGATGAGCGTATGAGAAGAACAAGGAAACATGCTTCAGCTAACATACTGTTTGACGACACAATGGTACCAACGACGTCCAAAGAAAAGTTCTTTGCTAACCCAAAAACAAAGGTTTAATATCTCTCAGCAGAAATGGAATGGAAGCATGCAAAAGAAGACGCAGACACCCTAATTGTGAACACCGCTTTGTTCTTGGCTTCATAAAATTAGACAGTAATTATAGTTGGAGAGGATGTAGATCTTTTGATTATTTTGATAGGTCTCTGCAGGGTTGACAATGTATTCTTCTTGAGACCTAGTAGGGTCACCTCTTGATACTGTGAGTTCACTGGTAGCAGAAAACATCCTCTTCTTGCACGCAATGAGCGGTTGCGATAGAACGTCAGCAATGGTCAAACAAGAGAAAATGAAGTTCCTCAATGCACTTGTAAATAACCCGAACGTTGCTGACGTTGTAAAAGTCTTCACAAACTCAAATGCTACACAGGAGATGGTAGGTACTGCTGGGGAACGTTTCCTCGTTTCACAGTATAGCTGCAGTAAAACAAATGTGCTTACGCTCAACCGCCTAAGGTATATTTTCTAGAAGGCAGCCTTTAGGTACAGCTCCAAGATCGCTGCTTTACCACCATTTGCAGCTGCAGCACTCGGTAAGAGTCTACCACCAGGTCCAGCAATGGCTGGGGGTAGAAAGAATTACTTAAGAGTGGGGATGGAGAAGAACAAATATTGGCCTTGAGCCTGTGGCCACTTTTCTACCCCCTGCTTCCCTTGAATTATTGAAGCTTGTATCCTAGACTATTTCCCGGGAAAATTCTTGTTAGCAAACCTCTGATTCGTGTTCAGCGACCCAAAATACCATACAGTACCAAAAATCAAAACTCCGCCAAAACTTTCTTTTATTTGCCCTTTTTGAGCACCTAGTGACTGGACTATAAGGTGTTCTACTTTACTACGAGTTGTGTCTGAAACTAATAGCAATTGTACTATAGTAATTTAAAACCTTGTTTTGGAAATTCATTAAGATAGTACAGTAAGTAGAGAAGGCCCTTTCTGTAGCAGCCGCCACTGTTAAGTTAAATTTAGAAAATGATTACAAAGAGAGATAAATAAGCAAAGATATGAAAAAGAATTTAACAAAATAATCTAAACTAAATTTAGATTAGAATTTTAGATAATAAGAATTTAAGAGGGATACCAAACAGGTTAAAAAACAAGAATTAAGAATTGGGTAATACCTTTATAATAACTATAATTTTATAAAGAATGTGTCAATGCAATTTGCGCGTGTGACTAAAGAAGTTTTCAATTAGATTTGTTCTAGATCTTTTATCTTCCGAGGGTAGAAAGCTTTATTTTCAACAGAAATCCTTTTTCTCTAAAAATGAAAAGTGCAGTCAGTGTTGAGAGAAGCCTCGATTCATACATATCTCTCTCTTTCAATCTGAATACCTCCTTAGTGAAAAACAAGTGGTATCCAGTTTAAATTGCGCAACTTCCAATTTCTTTTTGCGTTTCAAAGCTAATGTCCTTTAAATGAATTTTATTTGAAAGCTATTCCCACAACCTGTATCAGATAATTTCAGGATTAATAGATATCTGGTCAACTAATATCTTCTATATTTTGTAACAATACAGAGTCTAGGCACAGCGCCAGATGCATTGCATTAACACTGCACTAGCTTTTATCATCCCTTTATGTGTAGTTACAACAACAAGAAACGACTAAAATAAAATCTAACGAACACAGAAAATTTGAACCCTATTATCTTTCCCTTCTACAGCAACCTCGTTAGAGATACACCAGTGTTTTTAAACCCTTGTCATTATAACCATTGGTTGAAAGGTTAAAACTAGTGCAGAGGAAATGTCGATAAAAGGCTACACGTAAGTGAATTTTAACATTAAAGGCCAATTTTACAAGAACGTATACTTGTTATTAGAATGCATAAAAGAATGATTGTAGTAAAATCTTATTAACCTCTTCGAGCGCTGTAATTCAATTTCTATTAACACAAAATATTGTAAAGGTAAGGTTAATAACAAGAGTGACACACGTTTGATTATTAGCTAAACATGTTTTAATACGAAAATGTTGAACTTTTAATAAGGATAATAATAGATAATAAGTGAACCCTAAAAAATCTATTTTAAAAGGATGAACTGACGAAACCCACATCGACAGGAGACCGTAACCAAAATCTGTTAATAATTAATTTTTGAAATTCGAAAACTAAAGACACTGCACATCGAAAGATACTGCTAAAATCATTTCTAAATTTTATTTAAAATTTCATTCCCATGAGTTTTAATAAACGTTAGAAAGAGAAAACGAAGTGTTTAGTAACGAATAAGAGTTTGGAGTGTAGCGTTGAGTGGATGTTCAGTATGAAGTGGAAGGAATGGTCTAAATGAAAATTCTAATGAAAAGTTGAGTCAAGAGTAAAGTATAAAAGTTGAAAAAGTGCTACGACAAGCAAAATGCTAACCGTAAGAATTCATCTAAACTAAATATAATTACATTTATTACTTATCTCAGACGAGAAGGTATTGTTTCATAGGTTTCTAGATAGTAGTCATATTACTAATAAACACTTGCCAGTTTTATCTAATTATAACTTTAAAATATTTTTCAAGATGAATTTCTTTAGACTACATTGCTGACAGCATTAATCCTTTTTATAAAAATATTAGCCCACTATAAACAACGAGATTTCAAGTAAATGTTGCAGTTGTGCGAAGAAAAAAAACAAAATCTTTTATTAGCGTTTTTTACAAAATCCTTCTTGAAAAACTTGAAAGCGCCGCAACGTATTACGGAACCTATTCATTATTAATTAAAATTTTGTTGTGGAGTATCAGGTATTCACGAGGTGAAAGTTTTTCTTTGGTATTTGAAGGGATTTATTCAGACGTTCGTTCCATTGGCAGGCAAAGATTTGATCAATGGACTCTCGCAGAGCTTCTGTGAAAGCTGAAATTACATTCCTGATAATTTTGTTTCGAGTGAACATGAACAAATAAGACATTTAATATTGGTAATTGCACCATTAAGTTTCGTTTTATATTATGTTATGTATAATTAATTAATTCTTCTGTTGGTTTGTCACTTATAGAAGTATCCCAATTTCGTATGTTGTACTAATTAACTAAATTTCTATAATTACATTAAAAAAAATTTATTTGAGTCTGTACAAATTTACTACGTTACGTAACAGTAAAGTATAATAAACATCTAGTAATTTCTAGTAATGAAAGCGATATACAAGGTGCAGCACGAAAATAGTTGTAAATGGATATTTTAAATTTCTGAAGAGATAAAGAAAAAAATGTTTATTGCAACTATCAAAGTTAGTTAGCAATATTTGCTCAAAAATTCTATCAACCTTTTGAGTTAACATAGATTGTTTTAATACAATAATTCTCTTCCTTCTGCATACAACTTCATTCGTTAATTATGTACTTGGGTGGTCCTGAAATAGTTGGCTAAACTCTGGGATTAGTTTAGACTCGTTATAAGAATACTGTAATTTTCAAGATGATGAGAAAAACGAAATTACTAGATAAGTTCTGATAGTCCTAGATAATAAAAAATTCTGTTTTACTCTAGAGCGACGCATCTTACAAGAAAAGTAAAAAACATCTTTCTTTGCTAAATGGGGCATAGATTCCAAAATAATGATAATAATTAAAAGATTGAAATGTTGGTCCATTTTATTCTTGATGAGACGGACTGGTACGGTCTTCAAGCCTAAATAAAAGCATTTTGCTTTTCAAACTTTATTTAATATATCGTCATAGAAAACTTAATCTTTTCTAAATCTAACATGGTAAAGCAGTGAGAAGATGGAGACCTCATCATCGTTTTGGACGTTACCAACAGCATGTCTCATCGCTATTGTGAACAACAGAGAGATGTACAATGAGCCTTCAACCGGATCGTATTTGTAATTTAAAAAAAATTTATCTGTATACCGGTTAATATTGACTGATGTCTCTTTTCGCTTCTCCTCTCCTGAAACAAAACAAAATTCGTTTACTATTATTATAATTATTACGCTTTTGATTCTTTTTCCAAGAACCCGCAAAGCGTATAGTAATATTGAGGTGGGTCTTGAGTGCGTTCTTTACGCTCTTGATGAACACGGGCTTGCGTCAAAATGTATCAGGGGATTCATATGTTTTAAATTAACACTGGTTCTGGTACAGATTCAGCCTTGGAATGCTGGATTCATGTCCCCCCAGCTCAAACCATGGCTACGTGACTGTTTTGTAGCAATAAAGAAAGTTACTTTTGGTATGGCCAATGGCTCATTGTAGGTGCCTTTTAGCATTCTTTTGAGGGCTTGGATAACACTTTTCTAATGACTAGAGATGAACTGAGGTGTTTACGTCATTCTTATCACAATGGTTATCGAGACCGTTATAAAATTCCCCGTAAAAACACTTTAAAAACGACCACTACGAAAGATTATTTTTATTAGGAACTCAAGATTCGTAAGTGACCATTAAACACCGTTAGAGAAATCCCAGTGCACGTTAAACCGTAAAAGACTGTTAGACTAAATCATCCCAAAAGACAGTCACAACGTCGTATCAATAACCTCATCCTATTTAAAAATTTTTATTAGCTGACTGATCTTGACCATGTCTTTTTCAGCTTCACGTAAGATCTCATAACTCTCCTCTACTATTATCGATTTTTCTAGAAGTGTAACACATTTTTCTTCTCAAATACCTATGTGCCCTATCCTTAATCTCCGCCCCTTGTTGGCATAATCAAGAAGATTAGTCAAATGGGAGGCACCTTATAGTAAAAACATAGTAGAGAATTTCATCCTAGCATTGGAAGTTGTTCTCCAAATATTGAAAAAACAAAAAATTGTGAATGAAATGTTAACAGCTTGTATCTCGAAAACGACGCACTTTAGGACGCATGTTTATAGAAACATTTTTTATTTTTATAACAAGGTCAAGCTAATCCCAGAATTTGGGTAACTATTTCAGAACCACTCTGTATATTCGCTATTATCAACAGTGACGGATATTTAAAAATCTAAATCTGGGCACATTAGAAAATTTCAAAATTACTAATTTGTATATTAAATATAAATGCCACTTGTGATTAATTAAAACTAAAATTGTTTTACTAAAAATTAAAATTTTTCAGAAAAAAGATCCAAGTCTAAAAATTCACAGCGCAGTAACCTTTAGATATTTAAATTGCAAAATTGAAAGAACCAAGACCCTAAATCAAAATCAAACTGCTTCTTCGCAGTGTTAACCAAATGCTAAAAATTGTTACTGTGCAGATTTAAAGGGTACTTAATTAGGCAAAGGTTTAATTGGAACTTTAGTTTCAAAACATCTGAATCAATTTCTTGACCTGTATATCTCTTCAGAGAATTTTTCATGACCAATCATTTGGTGGACCAAAAAAGTTTATTTGAATGAACGAACGTCTCTTTCTAAATTGTAAAGTGTCCCAAATGATTGATCTTAAAAAATTGTGGATTTTTGAACGACTTGGTTGCTATATTCAGCAGCCATATCTTGATAATTTATTCTTAATTTTTAAAAAAGTTTTCAAAAGATTCCATTACTTTAATATTGAGTGAATTTTGATTTAACCATTTAACAATAATATTTACTTAGAACCAAAACCAAATAAAATACATATAAATTGCCAATCGACTCTGGTATCTTCCTGACATGTTTTGAATTCCATCATTTTCATCT
>VTPC01088680.1:0-11560 GCA_011009095.1 Ignelater luminosus
AGGGAGTTAAGTTATATGAAGAAAACGTTACTATTAGAGAAAATAATTTTTGCAATTTCTTAAGAAGTTGTAGAAAATAATTTGTATGAATGCAGCATGAATGAAAGCTTCGTTAATTTTCGTTTGTCTTCGATATTTATTATCATCGGGACTTCTTAACCTTTTTTTGTTGTTTGCCAGTTGCCATTTATTTGTCTTTTTGAAGCTACTAAAATTTTATGTGTGTGGAAGTATAACGACAGAATACTTGAACTTGTTTGTGAGCTGTAGAGGGATAAAAGCATCAGAGTTGTGGAAAATAATTTGGTTTCTGAATAAATTGCGGAACCGTTTGAATTATCTGCCCATTTAAATAATAACAGATAGGTGGCATACTTGCTTGTGTAATCTGCATATTAGCATTGTAGAAAGGGCTTGACGTATTGAACTAACCTGGTGTCTCGAACATTTCAATGATAAATCGCTGACTACTCGAAAATTTAAACTTTTTGTAACTTTTTATTTTTGGCCGCCTTTATCTGGAATTTGCTGAGGGACCTCGGCACAAAATACTCGTTTACGCTTCAATATTCAAATTGAAATGCCTCAAAATAAAGTGTAGACGTTCTGAAATGAAACTTCTCAGCGACAATCGTTAATATCTGACCAAAATAGTTTATTTCCCAAAGTTTCCGCCAAGTTAAGTCAAATAAGTATTTGTTATAAAATCAAACTTCCCAGTGTGAGTTATTTGACATATATGGTGAGGACAAACTAAAGTTCATTACAACACTGCAACAGCATCCTTCGCTCAAGGCAACTGTTTGGGTTTGCAAGGATGAGAATGCAGGAACAGATGCCATTATTGCTGAAGCAGGTGTTGTATGGACAGGCTGGAGAAAAGTACACGTCACTAAATAATCAGAAGTATATCAAAGCTGCGTTAAAGACAACTTCTAACCTAACATCACTGCCCTCTTTAGAAGCAGTAGCTCAACAGCATTCATACCGTGTGTATCTTCAAGTGCAACAATAGTTAGGATTCCAAAAGAACACCATAAGCTGGGGATCGAAAAAGACAAGAAATGGCCTGTGGGTGTAGAAAGACGGGTCTCAACTGCTTCGTCATATGTATCTATTGCCGTGATACCTGCGAAAATATGTCACAACAAAAAGCAGTTTTCATTGATGATGAGAATGAGGTGGAAGAACTGTACGAAAACACAACTGAGAATCCTGATACTTGACCCAATGGCAGGACAAGAGCCACCAGAAAATGTACACCTAGCGGTGACACGCACCAAAAGAAATTGAGCGAAAAGTAAAATGCAGTGTACCTTTTTCGTTGTTTACAGTTATGTTATAATATATTAATAATAAATAAATATGATATTAATAATTAATAAATATAAACGTTTGATAAAAAGAGTATGTATCTAAATTGTTTTCTGACCCACACAGATGATGAATGATGACAGTTAGCAGGCAAACCCGTCACATGGAGTTATGAGGTTAAAATAGTCGACCTTTGCTTTTACTCCCACTTAACTTGATCGTACAGAAATAATATACAAGTTTAAAATGTAGGAAATTTTAACTACTTTCTTTTAGTACTGATGTATTTTTGTGATGATAAAGTGCTCAGAACGTATCTAATTTCTCAAAAAAAAAACGAAAAAAGTACGTTTTTAGGTAATTGTTTGCTTATAACTTTTTTAGCACAAGAATTTCGAGGTAGCAAACCTCAATGTCGTGTTCAGCGCCCCAAAAGACAAGAATAAAAACTAACCCCAATATTTGCAAAGTTAAGATACCATTTGACTGCACTGCGTACTTACTGTAAAGCGAATTTGAAGCTGTTTATAAATGTTACACGAAACTCCTAATATTTCGAATTTAATTGCATCTTTAATATAAAAAGCAACGTCATCTCCTTTTCTTTCAACGCAGCCTTCTTTAATTAATTTATAATTATTACATATTCATGGTATTCGTAGATAACTATGACTCGCATAGGTTGTGAATATCGTATATTGTATTGAGCACATTGTCCCTCAAAACACTGATGTGAGCGATTAATAACCGACCATTAATACATGGTATATGTGATTGAACAGTTTTTCCAGTTACACTAATTACAAAAAATTTGTGAAACCAAGAACAAAAAAGTAGAAAAAAGCAAATAGATTAACCAAAGGTATATTTCTTAAAATTGGAAGTAGGTAGTGTTGTTAACACATTAATACTAAAGTATTTACCGTTTACTTAACTTAAAGATGCTTCCGCAGTACACGACAAAATGGTCATTTAATTATTCTTGGATTATTATGCACTAATGCACCAGCAAAGGGCCAAACACTTCTTCTGTAAAACTTCTTGGTAGCTCACTTAAAATGTTTTACTAAGATCTTTTATATTGACTTTAACATTCGTTTGGTAATTTCTCAAAAGTGAATACTAAGAAGTAATTGATATGAATAAGAGTATTTATCGCTGCACCCACTGTTTTATACAACTAGTAAATTGGCCATCGTACAGCGAGGCTTTTGTTTATGTACCCAATCAATATGCTGAAAATTAACAGATAATGACTGTAACTTATTGTTAAGAAGGTCTAGAATTTTTCTTGTGTACTATAACTATTATGTATCATTACATTATCAATTTCTTAGTAGGTATCGATTCAATTTAAAACTGATACCATGTAATTATTTTAATACACTCTTTTATCACCCGATAGTATAATATTATAGATCTGAATAAATTATTTCCACTTTTAGTTATCCAAATAATGTTATGTATTTATGTCACGCCTACTGGATTACAACCTTATAACACCCATAAAGAGAACTTCGAAATGGACTGTTTTTTGTGATTTAACTAATATTGTATTTCATATTCTAATTATAAATAATATACAACATACGCACAACATTATACAGACATGATATAATCTAATACTCTTAGTTATTAGTAGACTGCGGAAGTTTAGGCACTAAAAGATTATAGTTTAGACGCCCAAACAAAAAATACAAATATATACCAAATTAATCAGTATTAAATAGTCTTAAAAACGTGTTTATTATTTAAGTTACATGTACAATTTTAATTATTAAACATCAATGTTATTGTTATAATTTGCTTACCAATAACATTTTTTGTAAGTTTTTCATCTCGAATTCCACGCATTTATATGCAGAAAACAAAAGTTACACATCTACAGTTGTTACAGGAGCATAAGGAAAGTAAGATATTAAGGATGGCTGGACATTTTCAGGCATTTCTTCTTCAGCGCCATTTAAAATGCTTGCAATTGATTTCCGTGTTGCAAAACCTCAATTCTTTTTGAGAGCAGCATCCAATTTAGGTTGTACAGAAATGGCAGATTCACCTTTGGCTTTATTTAGTTTTTCTTCTACTTCAACTATTACTTACATGAAGGAGTATCAAACTTCACCACTTGATTCTAAACTAATTATACTGTTTGAAAGAAATGTGAAATTTGAAGCGATGTACATCAATTCTCTCCTTAACGTCTTATTCCTCGGTGCTTCTTGAGCTTCAGATATACCGATACTTTCCTCTGGAGAAAACGAGTCTCTAATTTGTTTAATCTTTTTAGTTGTCGTTATAATGATCCATCGCTTTAAGCCATGTTGCCCAGTGGATGAACATAGGTTCGGGTGGTAAACTTATGTCATGTAATTGCCCTTTAAAAGCTTTTATCCTGGATGGAGCCTTACAAACAACTTTTTTCACACTTAAAATTAGTTTATTAACGTTCCTATATTTCATTCTAATTTCTTCTGCAACATGATAAAGTGTGTGGGCTAAACAAGTCATATGAACAACGTTCTTACGAAACACTTTAAGCAGTCTACCAGCAGCGATCATGTATGGTGCAGCGTCTGATTATATTAAAAGAATTTTCTCGTCCTGGATACTATTAGGGTATAAAATTTTTCAAGATGTATTTACAAAATATGCGATGGATTCACTGTTGGCTGTCTTCAATTGTTTGGATGCTACGAGATCCGCCCTTTCAGATTTTTGTTTATTCAGTTTTCCCACTACTAAGTGGGCTATGTATCTCCCAGCAGCATCTGTTGTTTCATCAATTTCAATTCAAATGTAAGGATCGCCAATATCTGCTCTAATCTTCTCTGTTGTAGAGTTGTATTGTGTAATTCGAGATTTTCTGAGAGTTCTGCAGATATTGTTCTATCACAATATCACAAATGAGTGCGTCCACTCTCAACATTGTTATGTATTATGCCATTCTTAAGATGAAGGCACCCTCCCTGGTTCTGGGTGTAACAAAGTTGCCACCGAAAGCAGAAGCAACACATGTGAACTATTAAAATGAATGGACCTAAGAAAATACTTAAAGTAAATCTTTTACATGCTTGAACATAACTCCCCGCCTTGAAAGACGTGGCTTTCAATTAACATTTAAGTATATCAAAAAAATGTAAAAAACAAACAAGTATCAGTCAGCAAATGTAACACGGTTTGTGGATAGTTCTACTTGAATGCTAAGTCAATTATCAAATGGCAATGGAAACACTTTTGCAACACTTCTTTCATAAGTTCCACTACTGGTTTTTACACTCACTACACGGATGACACTATCTCGTCCTGGGAATACCTCTACGATTCTGCCAATGGACCATGATAATGATGGAGCGTTGTAATTCTGGAGCAGTACCATAACTCCTACCTTGAGATTAGGTGACTGCTGCATCTATTTTCTCCGTTGTTGTAGTGTGTGAAGGTGTTCTGACTGCCATCGCTTCCAGAATTGTTGCGTAAGTTGCTGAACATGTTGGAACTGTGACAGTCTATTTATTGGCACATCTGACAAATTTGGTTCCGGTATGGCTGTGAGTTTATGCCCAATTAGAAAATAGGTTGGTGTTAACGGGCCACAGCATCGATAATTTTATGCTCACATTGTCTTTGTTTTTCAAGCATTGATTTCAACTCATTGTTCGTTCCAACATAATTTTTAGCATTATCAGAAAATATTTTTGATGGTTTTCCGCGGAGAGCAATGAATCGTTTTAGCGATGCCAAAAAAGCCTCAGTACTTAAATTGGACACGATCTCAGCATGTACCGCTTTGGTGACAAAGCAAATAAATAGTAAAATATAGCATTTAATGGGTTCCCACCTTCGACCCGGTCTGTCCTTTATTACGAAAGGGCCAGCATAATCTATACTTACTATTTGAAAGGGTGATGCTAGGGTTTGCAAAAGTTGGTTTTAAACGAATATATCTTTCTAGGGCACACGAGTAAATTAAATCTCCTTTAGGAGACGATCTAGGCCAACAGACTTATTATCTTCCTCATCATGGTCTTTTACGAGAACAAAACTAAGGGTGCTCTTCGGCTGCTCATATCTCACAGTTTCAGAATGGTCTCTAAACGATCTTCAACTCGTTCAAAATGATGTATTTGCCATTCTTTCACGTTTTCGTACTTAATCTTTTTTGTAATTTCTGCTGATACTATAAAGATGTACTGCAAATTGTTATCCAATCTAAACATAGGCCTTTTCAACGTATACAATATGTAGAGATGATCCAAATCAAGAATTTTTTATTAATCAGTTAAACACTATTACGAGTTTGGTCTGAAAAGTTTCCGACCTCAACGTGAAGATGGCAGCACTCGTAAATAAAAGCTACTGAAAGTCGTTGTTCATCTGTTGACAGTTACTCACCAAAGTTTCAGCCATTTTGGACGCGCAGTTTTTATGTAACAGTCGTTTGAGTGAGTTGATGTGAGTTTTTTTTGTGAAAATGGACAAAATCGAGTATCGAGCTGTCATTAAATATTTGTTTTTGAAAGGCAATACGCCTTCGCAAATAAAAGATGAGTTGGATTCTGTGTATGGGGACTCTGCACCATCATTTACCACAGTGAAATTTTGGGCTGCTGAATTTAAACGTGGCCGTAAGAGCTTGGGAGACGATGAACGTTAGGGACGTCCAAAAACTGCAACTACCGACGAAAACATCGAAACAACGAAAGGATATTTTCCGGTAGTTTCCGGAAATTTTATTTCACCTTTAGTGAAATTGACAATATAATAACATATCATTTGTAAAAAGTTTCTTGACAAATTACATATCTACATTTTTCAATCCAAAAACGAAACTGTTAATCAGCTGCGAGTGGTGTAACTCAAAACTTTCGTTTAAAAATGAATGTCGATTATGATAAAAAAAGTTATATTATCACAAGGTTATAAGAATGCTGAAAATAATAAATAAATTAGTGTATCCCCCACGCATTTAGTGTTCACAACAGATAGAATCGCAGACTGGACTTAAATATCTTACACAATGACAGTTCGCGTATTTGTTACCTTTTTTGTGCTTTGTGTATTTTACACCGACATCGTTAAGTCTAGTTGCGGTATTGAAGGTAACTATCTACGAATGTTTGATTATTCCGTTGATTAATATCTACAATTTTGTTAAAAAACGTTATAATTGAAAATTGCAGTAAAGATACCGTTCTAGAATAACTTCAACTCTAGAAAATTATCTTGAATTTATTTTGTTTCTAGAAATAATTGGCATACTTTATTTAATATATTCTATGACTATTGCAGAGCATTACTAATAAGGGTTCTTAATAATACTTATTTATGCAGCAATGGTGTAAAGCGCAACAGCCTGCACGAGTGCCAAAATGGCACTTTATACACGAGTTACATACAACGTTTTTTCCACTCCATTAAAAATATTTTTTAAAAATCTTTACAGTACAGTGTTCACACCTCTAATACGGCTCTTCGTTTTATTGTTAATTAAGTATTTTCAATTTTAAGATACTATTGGCGAGATTTCGAGAATAAAATGCCCTCAGATGCAGTCAATATGGGAATAATGTATGAGCGTTATATTGGACAGGTCCTTTATTCAGGCATTCTGATGCCTGTTGAACTTAGTACAAATCCATCCCATGATAAATACAGCAGTCGCGAGAATGTTAAGGTGATTACGAATTGAATGGTGTATTAAATAGATTTTAAAACAGTAAATTGTTTTCAGATACTTTGTTCGCAACATCCAGACCGATTTAAATGGATCAGAACAAATATAACAGAAATGCAGTTTTTAACAAACGATTATATAGTTATAGGAGGATATGAAATAGGCACGACAACGGCTATTGGAATATTCGAGGGACGTATTGGATGGATTGCTGTCGGTAGTTATCCAGAAACAGCTGTCTTAAGGTTTAATCTTCGTTTTAAAAGTGGGTCATCCATCCTGAGAGCTATTTACTTTCAAGTACTCGCTTATAAGCGGTAATTATTTTTAATTTCATATACTAAAGGTAGAGAATAATACAGCTTGTCTCAAATTTAAGACTTACCATTGAGAGCTTGTAAACCGTAACCGATCCAAAGTCGATTAACTTAAGGTTTGCTATTTCGAACATCAATTTACTGATGTTGTATAAACAACTTCCTAGATATTCAAAAACTTATATTTCATTTCCAAGACAACAAAACCAGATTAACTCCACTCCTTATAATCCTACGTTGTTTTTAAGGAAGGTGCAGGGAACTTTCTCGTACTGGTGCGTTTGGGCATTAGTTTTGTTTATTTTGGACTGTTGTATCACTCCTGGCAATATGGCTGGTTACATTCTTAATACGCTCTATTTATATTTTATTCATTTTAAATTTAGTTGTAAATACTGCAAATACTAATTAAATAATAAAAATTACTAAGTTAATATAAACAGAAGAATCGCCGAAAAATAAAATTGTGTCTTACGTGGAAAGTGTCGCCTCAACAAACTACCGCCCGGGTCTGACCCTACCTACGGAAATAAAAACCAGAAATTCTACTACAACAAAATTATTTACTAATATTGTAGTCCTCGAGAAACCAAATAATCTTTAATAAATGACTTTCTTTTTCTCTCTAATAATATGAAAGTTATTGTTGTAAGTATGCAGCTAGCTGTCTCACCCTGTATATAAAGGATTAAAAAATGGGACCTTGTAGTTAACTATACCAGAAATTTTTAATTTCCAAGAACTGTATATTTAATTTGTTGTTAAAAGATTTTTAAACAAAGAGGCCTCTATTTACATGATAAAGATGGAATTTTGTGTTGAATGGGTTCGTCATGAATCATAATGTAAAAGATAATATAAACATAATTTGCGAAACAGATGTTATTTATTTTAATTAAAAACATCTAGCGTATTGGAAATTCCCAAGAAAATAGTACTTAACCTTTTTTAATATTTTTAGTTTATTACCACATGTTTACGATAAGAAAAATTAATAAAAGCTACTACTGTTAGCAAGATGACGCAGAGAGCACTATACTTCACATTGTATGTATTAAAACAGCAGTGTGGTTTTATGTTGTGACAGGCTTATACATTTAGAAAATGCTTACACGTTTATTTGTGGTATTTTTTGCCGTCTATTCGTTGTGTAGCGTTGTAAAAGCACAATTTAATGTAGAAGGTAAAGTAAACTTAATATTATTTTAACTTTAAAAGTCAGAAATCAGTTCTATAATTGCGCTTCATAAAAACATAAGAGCCCCTGTTAAACATCTTATTACAGTGTTAAACATTTTAGGATATTACTGGAGGGATTTTACCGGAGAAATACCATCAGATGCACTACCGGGTGGTACAGACGTCAATGGTAAGCCAATATATATTGGACAAGTTTTCAAGTTGTTCTTAATTCCTGCTAAAATCTACGTTGGTGATCGCAAAGCATATTACGCATTCGGTGGTCTGGAGCATACCGTAACAGATAACATTAAGGTACTGTTAAATATTAAAACTTTTTAATCTTTGATAATCCCAACTTCGTTCATTCTTTAGATACTCTGTACTCAACGCCCAGAACAATTCGAATGGGTTAAAACTAACAATGATGAAATCAAGCTGATAACAGATAAGCAATTGATCATAGGAGGATTTGAACCGGGATGTACCACGTATATTGGAAGAGTTAGACAAGGAGGTGAAACGGCAGTTGGAAAGGTTTTGGCTGATATTTTGCATATTTTCGCGGGATTGCACGTTACTAGTAATGGATTAGGAATTAGACATACCTCATTCGAGGTTTTGGCTTTTAATCCTAATCTTGCTAAAATTGATTTAAGAACTAGCTGGGAAAATAATTAACAAAACATCCGTCCTACTGTGCCATTAATGTAGATATATTACGTTTTTAATTGTAAATTGTACAGATACCAACAATGCTGTCTAAAATAATCGAAAATTATTTTTTAATTTATTTATTGTTTGTTTATTTTCTTCCTGTCGGTTTGTTCAGTTGGAAGATTTTGAAATAAAGTAAGTTTATTTCAGTTACTTCAGAAGATTAAATAACCTATTTTGTTAAAATTTAAATTTTAATTTAGTTGTTAATTTGAGTTGATTTACAATTTTAAAGCTAAGGTCCATACTGCATACACATACACATGCCGGATTCGAAACTCATTACATGCTTTAATTCTTTCAATTTTAATTTTTTTAAACACTGATAGGTCACAGTGATACTGTGAATATCTAAACGTTTCAATAGGAAACGGTTATATAAAGCGGTGCCAAATAAACATCTTCATGGACCTATGGCAAGTTGTATTACGTGTTTAAAGAAGATCTTACTCTAATGGACTTATTTAATTTTAATATTTATATTAAGATGATTCTATTTTAAGATGTTATGCATACACATATTGCCTTCAACTTATTAAACATTCAGAGACTTTAAAAAAGTAAGTATAGTACCATCAAATAATGAAGAAACTATAAACACTATTTTTGTCAACGACTGTAATTAACATAAAAAATGACAACGAATTACATACGAGTACATACAAACAGCATACGAATGTGGAATAACTAGTTTATGTAACGACTCATGTCGCAAAGCAATTAAATTAGAAATAAAAAATTCGCTTGGAGAATTATTTAAATTCTTTGAAGATCTGTACACATAGTTCTTATTAATTTGTTTACGACCAAAGTTTAATCACGACCCCGAAAAATGATAAGTTTAATCAGAAAGTGAACCGATCTTATTTTAATGTACAGTGTGCGCTAATATTTTTTCCAGAATGCATTTAATAATATTTTTCTTAATTTAAACTTTAAATAACAGTAACGAGAATTTTTTGAGTTAGAAGTTACCCGTACTATTCAACCGTTCAGTCGTTATCTGCTATGCGCTTCTACAACTTATTACTGCTGTTTAATTTATCATCATTAATAAGTGTTGCAATTGGTACCACACCAGTATGCAATGATGTTAAAGGTGAGAAGTACTTTTTCAATCCAAATAAAAATAGAAATCGATATGTGTATAGTTACGGTAACAAAAACTTATACATTCGAGATATAATTTTTATTTTTTTAATCACCGTGATCCTGATCATCAATCTCTGTTCACTCTCAAATACAACATTTCAGAATAGCTGTTTCTTGCTATATCCATTTAATGTAACAGAATTTTCTTCTTGTAAACAAACTATGTATGGAATTGAATGTTCCGGATACAATACTCAATGGATATTTTATAAAATAAAACTATATAGTATTATTTTTTGAAAACAAAAAGTCAGAATAACTCTAGAAAGGGTAAGTCTATTCTTCAACTATTTTGTTAGTTAAGGCTTTTAAGGAGAGGTATTAGGCAACCTCGGTTGCGAGGGTATTTTTAAGAATATTTCCAACGGTATTTCGCGTATTAAACAAAAAGTCTTGAAACTTCTCGAGCCTGGATATGTTAGTTGTTTGTATTTTGGGTGCATTTATAGAGTAATATGCAAGAAAAATGATTTAATTTGCATTTTATAAAATCTGATAGTTTCCAGTTAACAGCATGAAAAACCGGCAAACGAATGCTTTAACTAAATTAAAACTTCTATAGAAGCATACATTTTAGACTTATATTTTAGTATCTGAAGACTAAATTCGTTAGACTACAGCCATATTAAAAAAAAGCTGCTGAAACCATTGAAGCTGATACCTTACTGATCTGCTGGTTTGCATTCTATAAGTTAGGCAACACCTTACACCACTTACTACCTGTGAAAGTCGTAAATTAAAAATCTTCGAGTTGTCATAACTACAATAGGATTACAACAGACAACAGGATTAGTTCGGTAGGGGACAAAAAGTGTTAGAAATCGCAGTATATTGCTTTTAGCACTTCATTCTACAAATAAAAATAAAAACAGTCGAATGTAATTCAATGAGGTAATTTAACGACTTCAGAATAAGAGCAATTTAATAATAATAATAGTAATAGTAATAATTGTAATAGTAATAATAGTAATAACAATAGTAATATATTTAAAAGTAAGTACAACGTTACAATGTTTTACAAGAAAAACCTAATTGTCGTTTGTGTTTATAATCTTTTATATAAGAAAGGTGCAATTATCACAAATAAAAACATTATTATTAGTAATTAGTAGTATATGTATAACAAAAGTTAACATTTGCGTAGGTGAATTTTGATTCTCTCTTACATTACACTATAGCTTTGAAACCAATCTTTAAATGTTTTTTT
>VTPC01088691.1:0-31318 GCA_011009095.1 Ignelater luminosus
GTCGGTGTGGGGACAGGTCGACGAATTACATCGTTTTGTGTGGCACTGTCTCCTGGCGCTCTTTTGGTATCTCTTTTAGGCTTTTCAGCTCAAAGTTAAGTTTTAGGCTCAGGTAAGATCATCAAAGCCTGGGTTATTTACTATTTTGGAACCTACTCCCGTCTTCCACATGAGCTATGGGCTTAAACATCTACCGATATCTGGCTTATACGGGACTTGTGCATACTTTTGGGCATTTTCCCGTTACAAAGACTGGAATAGAAAATTACCGCAAACTTGTTTTTTAGTTCCTTTATGTGTCTCAAGCAGTGCAATTAGTTTAGCAGACTAACCATCAACTTAATTCTAATTAAAATACCGAGAGATAATTTAAATTTTCAATTAAGGTAGGTCTTAAACTTCACATAACTCAAAATACCACAAAGCCAAAAACAAATATTACGACAACAAAAATATAATCCATGATTAATTGTTTAGATTCACACTAGCACGATAGCTTTTTATCAATAATTCAATTTTATTAAATCAATTCGGTTTATTCTTTTTAAGTTTGTTATAAAATTTGCAAGATTTGGTGTTTTGTCCGTCTTACATGGAGAGCAATTGATTCTGAATGACACTTGTTATGAACATTAAGATTATTATTATTCATTCCTGGGTTTTTTTTAATTATAGCAACTTATTGAAAAAATCTCTCACGATAATCTACCTGCTTACCGTTATCACACTACTCGAAGTTATTATGAAAACAGTAATGGTTAATAGATTTCTAACTAATCTAAGATCTGATAAACTTATCGTTCTTTTAGTATTCAAACTAGAATTCTTAATTGATTTGTTATTAGTTACACTAAATACTATTCAACTGGAAATAATGAGAAAAATAAAGTGCCTAATTGCTCTTATTAGAATAAAGCTAAAAATAGACAAACGATTATTAGAATTTTATACTTCACCATTAAATTCTCGGAAAGTACACGGTGTCCCAAATTCTATGGTATTAAATGGATATCTGGACGAGACAAATTCGGTATGGGACGATTCCCCTGATGGTCAACGTAGGTCTGAAATAGCATGGCATGGTTCCCCTGGCTGCCTTTTCTAGGCCTTGAAGTAGTATGGCATGTTTTCCCTTATAGCTCACTTTTTATAATCCTTTTATAATTCTTTATTTTTGCAAGATAGTGTAGGTACTTTTCCAAGAAAGTGTAGGTACGGCGTAAATATTATTGATCTTATTATTTTTGTAATTTCAGAAAATTAAAAACGGCAATCAATGATAATTGATAAATTACTTTAAATTAGAACATTGATGTAATTGCTATTCACCGTTACAAATGAATTAATTAACAACATAAAGCAAGATAGTATATTAATAAAATACTTTATCAATAATACGTATTTCAATCATCCAAAATCACCCATTTAACAAGAAGCACTGTACACAAAGTGCAATTACAATTACAATTACAAATTCTTATACAGCAGCAAAATATTTCATCATTGGTGCTTCTGCCACAACCTCCCGAAGATGAAATCTTAAGCTCATTTCATTGCATTTTAGTTGTATTTGCTGAAATACATACAAATACGTTATTTGGTGCTTATTTGGCAGTAAACAAATAATGTCCATTCTTGATGGCATGTACGGTGAATAGTTGGCAAAGGTACTTTGTACAGTAATTGAAGGTCCCATCAATGTATACCGTCTCACTATTGCACAAAAACTTTACATTGAACACACAAGAAAAAGATCACAATTTTTGTACATGTTGTTAACCAGCAAAAAGTCTTGCCCCTTTGTTGTTTTTATGTTAATTGAATTTGAAATAGTATGTTACCTCCAACAGACAGCTTGGTAGCGGTGGATGTACGGATGGGCGTGCTCGATACCTACATTTTTTTATTATTATGAATGTCTTTTGTGGTAAACGTGTTAATTGCTGATGTGTCTAATTCTAACTCGCAGTGAATTATTTTACATGATTTCTTGCAAGGATTCTATACTGCTTTTCTTTTTGCACTATTTAATATCTTTTGCTGATGTATCGTTGTGCACATGGAATGGTTGTGTTCGCCGTCTTTTTGGTAACACCACTGTTTCAAGATCATCCACATCAAGTTTTGATCTGCACTTTTTATCCACGCAACGCCACTTTACACCATTCTAAATAGTAGTAGAATCACGATAAAATTTGTAGTTATCTATAACCACAAGTCTTTTTCCACGCTTACTTATAATCCTTTCCATGATTCAGATGGCCCAGTCAAAGCTAACCGAAGTATTTAACCCTGCAAGCCACAGCATATATATGCATATTCAAAACCTAAGAGTAAGGATGGGAGGTAGATTTATTATTTATAGATCTAGCTTTATTTAACAAATATCTAAACTAACTTTCTGTAAATTCACATGTTAAAGCATTAGGCACGTAGTTCAATATTTTTGGGTATTCTTTCAGAAAGATTATTGACAACATCAAGTTCTTCCGTTATATGCACTTTCAAAGCTTTTGTATTAGCTCGAGCCTTCTTTATCAAATAAGTAACTTTTTTGTAAATAAATTCGCACGTTAGAGGCATAAGACACGTAGTTCAAAATAAACTACCTAAATAGTACCTACTATAAGAAATAGCCATTACTCTGTTAAATTAGAGAAAGCATGCAGATATTTATACTATTTTCTATTTAAAATAAAACACAGAAAAGTAATGATGCAGACCCTGTATTTACATTATCAATAGTTAACAGAATTGATATGATATGAAAACATTAAATCACAGAATTTACCTCTTCGCTATCTCGCTTATGAGATTTACCACGTCTCAGTTTGAAGAAGTTATAGCTACTGCGTTAAGACTAAAGCCGGAATTTTTGTGCAACAAAAAATTTCAGAATGTGCAATAAATACTTGAAATCGTGCAGTAAAAACTTTAGATTGTGCAAAATAAAATGCAAATAATAAAGATGAGTTAAACTAACAAGATATTGGTTCCTCTTTCTTAAAAATATGAAAATAACAATTAGTTTTCAACTTAAAACTTACTGATCTAGACCTTAGTCTTTTTCTTTTCTAGCAGAAAATTCGCAAAAAGCGTGAGCGCACTCCGACGACAGCTGATCGTCCCTATTATTTGAGGTTATGTTTACGAGTTGCATTAAAGGTTACTGCAAACAACTGTAAATAGACTGATACTAGGCACGCCCACATTAGAGATTTTGTAACGAAATATGCATAAGTTGCATACAACTCTACAACAACGTGCCAAAAATTCCGAAAAATAGTTTTGTAAAAATTCTATACAAGAATTTAACATAATGTCAAACAGCTCTAAAACACGAGTGCGTATTAACTTGTGATTTTCTCTCGCTGCCTATAGCCTCATCATAGGATACACACTAGATTTTCTAGACGCATACAACTGAAAACTAAACCAAACATCGCTTCCAGAAGAAAAAAGTGAGAGGTGAGAGTAATTCAAAATTTCTTGCAAGTATAAAGCCGCCTTCCCTTGCTCTGGTTCATCTACAAAATTCTAGGAACGAGAGAAACGGTTTATTTTGCCACGTAGTAGGATTTTTGTCATACTAAGAGTAATTTATAGAAAACATTTTTCTAAAAGTAGCATGTAGTAATCCCCAAAACGTGCAATTTTGTGCAAAATAAAATGTATGTTAAAATGATCTACAACCTCATATCGGATAAATAATAAACATGCAATTGCACGTGAATCCGGGATTTAGTTATGACTAGAGACCGGATTTTTAGGCACCAAAAATCATCAAAATAGGCAGGCAAATAGGCACTAAAAACCTTTAAAGTAGGCATCATGATAGGCGGTCAAATAGGCATTTTAGGCAACGAAATAAGCACTTTAGGCCATCAAATAGGCATTTTAGGCAACCAAACAGGCACTTTAGGTGACTAAATAAGAATTTTATGCGATTTATTAATTCTTAAGAAAATTCATTCAAGATTTTCAACTTTACTGCTTAACCTTTGTATGTTTTTATGATTAATTTTTGTGAACTAAAATTTAATAATTATCTTGTTGAAAAACTAGATATTCCAAGTATTATAGCTATGTAAAATAATATTGATATGATAAAACGGTAAATCGATAAAAAAACTTAAAACATGATAAATAATACATCTAAAAACAAATTGAAAGATTAGAAATACATTTTATTATTGAAAGTACTACATTATAAGGACATTTATACAAGGTGTTTCCTAATGATGGTAAAAAGTTTTAATAGATAATTCCTGGGCAAATTATAAGTAAGAAATTCCATATAAACAAATGCACCCCTTCCGAGATACAGATACTTGATTTTTTTAAGTTTTATAACGAAGATACACTTACCTAAATAACATTTAAGGTTAATCTGCTTCTTTAAATTTGACGCGTATATTAGGAGTTTGACTTGTTTAAACGCCTATCAACATAAACATCTTAAGCGGATTATCTTTTGTTAAGGGCACACTTTCTTTACTACCTCTAACTTTTAATGGGTAGCTTTATTGTAATATTTTTAAACTATTTGCAAAAATTACGATTTATTACTGCCTGGACATCTGAAATGGATTATAAAAGGTTTTTTTAAAAGAAGTTCAAAGCAAATTTCTAAAAATAACTAACGGATCTTAATCAATAAAGGTAACAATACTGACATTGTATTTTAAAAATTCTTAAAGTAAAATATTGATATTAAAAACTCATACAAGTAAAATATGCATTCAATTAGGTAAACTAGGTACCCATTTAGGTAAACTAGGCATCATTTAGGCAAAATAGGCACCAATTTACGCAAAATAAGCATCCATTTAGGCAAAATAAGCACTCATTTAGGCAAAATAGGAACCAATTTAGAAAAAATAGGCAGTTATAGGCAGATATTAAAGATTGTAGGTATTTATTTCAAAAACATAAAAAAGGGCACTTAAGCACTTAAAAAACATTTGTTTTCAAGTGAAAAGTGCGTAGATTATCCTAAAACAAATTTTCCTTCGCTTGCCTAAAAAATCTAAAATTAGGCACTTGCCTAGAAATCCGGTCTCTAGTTATGACTATTAACTAAAATAATTTTTCAACCCTTTCTTTATTAACTCAAATATCGTAGAATATATAGGTTACATCCTACTTTTTTCTTGTAATCCTCTTCTGCAAAACAGTAAAAACGATTGAACGGTTCACATTTTTATTTTTAACCATCAGGGGAAACATTCCATTATCTTAATCCGTCCCTTTTGACCACCCAGGGTTAAAACTTGACCATCAGGGGAACCATGCCCTGGCCGGCAAACTTACTAGTGAAAGTGAAAGTTTGATAGCTGTTCTCTTTCAGTACTACTAAAATAAAAGATAGTTTTCACTTTAAAAAATCAAAATTTTGTCTTTGTAAGTGTGGACTTAGATGTATGTAAAATACCTTAGAGACCTTTAAAAACCGACCTCTTGACATTTTACTCTATCTTTACAATAGGGAAGTTACGGACAATGTTGTTGAAATCGGAGAAAAAAGATCAAACTCTACACACATTAAATATGGGAAGTCCTGTACATACAACAGTATTGCTGACCAAACTGCTTTTTGTCATTATATGTTCGGTCCCATCTTAATTTTTTTATCTTGATATCTTAATAGCTGAAAGTCTTTTTTTTCTCATGCCTTGGTGTGCATATGCAGTGGCTATAATTACAAAGTGATCTTCGTGTTAATTCATCGAATTCACTTACTATTTCTATTTATTTTTTTTTTTTTTGATTTCCCACTAGTTGTAAGTTCATTTCTCAGGCTTGTAAAAATTTTATTTCTATTTTATTCTTAATTTTCCTTAATTATGAAACAAAGTACATTTATAGTCACATTTGAAAATCTCACCTTAAATTGATTAGTTTTGTGAATTGTTCATTTTCAGAAAGCTTCATATATTATCTCGATCCGTTCCCGGAATTTTCCTTATCATTTCTACAAACGGGTAGGTATTATAACTATGATATACAACGGAACGTTATCTTGTTTGACGTGGTATAAATATATAAGAACTGCTTACAACTAATTTATCAGTTTTGTAGTTGACTTCAAAATGGATAAATACGCTCCTCCTGCATACGGACCTCCTGGTGTTACATGTAAGTTAAGCAATTTTATTTTAAAAAATATTATCAATGAGTGTTAATGACATACGTATTTCTTATCTAAACTTTAAACTAATTTATTCCTTTTAATAATAGGTGTGCCAGCACCGCCCCCACCAACAATATATGGACCAGTTCCGGCAATGGCAACGTGCCCGTCTTGTAATTGCCGTATAACTAGCAGGGTGGAAGCTGAAGCATCTGCGAAAACGCATATTCTTGCTGTTCTTTTATGCGGTTTCTGGTAAGTAAACTAATAGTAATTGTAATAATGGCAATTTATAAAATTGAAAATATTTATTTTTAGTTGTTGCTGCATACCTTATTGCATGGACTCCTGCAAGAACAAAAACCACTACTGTCCAAATTGCGGTGCTTTCTTAGGAACATTTAAAAATTAAATCTCTGTTAGTATTTATTGTATTCAGTATTTCAGTAATTTAATAACAATTTGTAGTATTTAAATGTCGTATTTTAATTTAGATTGTAAGCATTTCCTTGGAACAACTCGTTGTCTTATTTAATAAGTGTGCAAATAAAGATAAAAATGTCCAATATTTAAGTTTACGTCACATTTCCGAAAATAAAGTTTCCATAACTAGATATTGAGATTATTTAATAACAGTATTTGTCAACCTTATCTCTTTCGTGGAGCTGTGAAAATTCAGATAATTACCTAATAGAGTAAACTAAGAGGTGTATACAGTCAGGTTCTTAAAAATCTTTCATAACTTATATATACTCTCCGTGTGCAGAGACAAGCTTTCTTGTTTGAAGTTGCAGAAATCGATTTAATGTGAACTGACGATTGAGGATCGCTGCTTTATAATATTTGTAATAGTATTGAGAAATAAAATGTTTGACATCAATAACCAAATTTTGTTTCAATTTTCCGAATGTTGACACCTCATTCATGTAAGATAGCACTGACAGTCCAAATTTTATTAAAAAAATATTTATGCAACCCATTATGCTTTTGCGTTCTACAGCTAACGTAGCGGTAGTTACAATACCAGTTGACGCAAAGGGAAGCACAATCCCAGCGATGCCTTTCACGTAATGAATCAAACTGCTATAGAGGGTGAGATATTGCGGTTTACTGCTGAGTGTTTCTCTCAACTCAAGGGCTACCTGCATTTCAAAGTTATGATTGACTACTTCATTTGGTACACAATTGTTTTGTGTAGCAGGAGGAAGCTTGTAATCTGCACATTTTATGCCACGGATGATTAGCACGTCCTGCACATCTTTCAGTGCGTATGCTTCGCAGTTATTGCAATCTCCATCTTTGTGTATTCTTAGCTATTAGTCTCCAATCATGAATACTTTAAAATCATCCCACGGTTTTCGTGGCTCGGACAAAGAACCAAAAACGTACATGTATGCAAGAAGAATGGGTATATTAAAGACAACAGCTTCTTCTCATATTAATCGCCCTACAGTATCATCGAGAAGCAGTCCACGTTTTCTGGCCGCATCTCTAAAAGTTTCGTTCGGAGCACCGTCTACGGTTTTCAAGTCTTCGAAGCTTGCTGCTTCTTTAACGGTAATACGGCTAACAATCGCTTTTGATAAACATAATGCTAGGGTATTTCTCGATAACAATAATTTCGTGGTTCTTCTTTGCTTGCATTTAATTTAAACCATACCATACAAAGACGATACTTGGCTCGTCAAGGAGATGTACGGCCAATTATTGTATAGCACAACCAAGAAATTGTCTATCATTTTTCCGTTTACTTCTATTTTTGATGTTTGATGTTTTTATATTTTGGACACCCATCTAAATTTATGACTGCATTATCTGTGAATTCTTTAGAAAACCCTTTGGTGTACCTCCCATTTTTCATGCATGCAGACTTGGGGTTTTCCTGACCACATACTTCTTGAATCATATTTCGTGTTAATTCCAAAAAGTACAGTAAAATCGTCCTTGTCAGGAATTTCAGCAAAAGTAACTCTATCTATATCTTGCACTGTTCTAAGCTAAGTGGAAAGCCACACTTTTGAAATTCAATCACGTATACGTATGTCAAGCAATTTGTTTTTATCAGATCATCAAGCGAGCTCTTAAGTTTTATGTGAAATACAAGGACAACTAATTCAGGTCTATGTTCTACTTTTTGCCATGGCTTGATATTATCCACAATCGCTTTCCACTTTGGATTGCAAGTCACTGTGAGGAATAAGTCAGGCTTTCTAAATTTAATGACTAATGTCTTTGCGTCCTGGTACCTTAGGTTGCATATTTTTAGGACTACCCTCAAAGCTAGATGGTAAGATTACCATCTTTCCAGGTACAGCTCTCTCTTTCTCTGCTTGAGAAGCCAAGTGGTCTATTAGGCCATTGTACTTTTCAACTCTTAAGTTCTGCTGATAATTTCGAACATAGTTAAGTCTATTAGCTTTGACTTCTATATACGCGTCGGCACCGAATTGCTGGGTAAGCTTACCACAATTCAGCATCGGGGTAAAGTTAGCCCTGTCTGATAACAGGTAGCTGTAATATTGTAGCATACTTACTCTTGCAAGACGCATTGCTATTGCATCCTTGGATGGTTGACTCCTTGTTGCTAGAATCTCTATATGCTGATCATTTTCTGCTCGGGGACAAATATTGGGTATATCATAGAATCAAGGTTGCTACTCAGAATGTTAACACGTTTTGTTTTAGTAGCTCCCTTTTAAAAGGCGGCTCCCCATCTTGGTTTTCAAATATTACTGCAACTTCTTTGGCTCATGGGTTATTGTACCGTCTCGATCATGCTTAATTGCCATCATAATTTGAAGTGCAAATTGCATAGCTTTAATACGAGCTTCTTTTTCTACTTCATGCAACATTCTATACGACACAACAAAAGAATTGATTTCACTCATGAGAAGTGCAATTTCATTTATCAAGTTTTCATTGTACTTTTAGTTTTCAGGCATTGCCAGCTTCCCATTAGTAGCGTCAGTTGTATCAAGAACATAGAGCTGCGCAAATTTTCTTTCATCTCCTTCAGGAAGATGTAAGATTCCAGTTCTTTAATATATTTGACCAGGAATTCTGAAGCAGTACAGTTCATATACTGGAGGTGGGGCTATATTTGCTCCCATAGACGCAAAAACAAATAAGCTCTTATATTCTCCATGAAGTTTATACTAGGAGAAGTTCTTTAAAAAGCAGTATTCATAGATTACACTAATAGCACCGCAACTTGATCAAATTCTAAAGATCTGGCAATCTCAGCTTGCAAATCAAGACATGCTTGATTATCCTGTTCACACATCTGTTACGATATGCTTCATTGTTTCTCTCAAATCTTGCTGCCTTTTTTTTTTAATTTTCGTTTTGTATGTGAGCACGATGCCCATGCCTTGTAGTTCATTTAGCTTCAGTTTCGTTTCCAAAATGTGCACGCTCTTACTCTGCATTACGCTGCAACCTTGCAGATCTTTCGTTTTCAAGACGTGCGCGCTGACACTGCACATTACGCTGCAACCCTTCAGCTTTTTCGAACGCTGCACTGTTTAGTTTTAAAAGTTACAACGCGACATATACCGTTCGGCGCCATAATGCAACTTTTGGATTTTGCCTAAACGCCATTGTAGAGGAGGTGCTGTATCGTCTATTATGAGAACCAAATCTCCTTTAGCCAATGGTATGTAGGTACTCATGGTGCAGTGATTGGAGTCCGGACTCACCTCACAAAGTGGGTGGGAGGTTAAAACTGCCTCGATCCGTACGAGAACAGTGTAGAATTCCTCATATGTCAATATTTCATCTCCAATTGCTCTGAAAAGGTGAGTTTTGATGAATTAAATTGCAGCTCCCAAATACCGATGAAATGAAGAGCGGAAGGTCCATAAAATAGTTTACTTTTCCGCTGCTTCAGTCATACACTGCATAAGGTAGTGTTGTGCACCAACAAAGTTGGTTCTACGACCGTTGAATATTTTTGGCTGCACCTTCGTCGATGCGCAATAAAGCGTCGTAGACGCTAGCTCCAGATGAACTGCCTTGTGGCCATGCACCTCGAGTTTTACCCAAGGTTATAAGAAAAGGTTCCGCATAATTCACGCCGAGGTAGGAAAATCATTTGGCTTGATTTATACTAACTGCGGCTAAATTACCTATACGAGACTGGGTAGAAAGAGGTTATGCTCGGTTGCACAAAAATAATTTGATCATTGATCAAGTTGATCAGTTGGTTAGCCGATCTGATTGAATAAGTCTGAATATTTCACTGCTTCTAAATGGTTAATCAATTGATCAAGTGGTTGATCAATCGATCAAGCATTTAACAAAGCTCTGTGCAATCCGCCCTTAGAGCGAAAACGGCGGCAACAGTTGGTTAAACAGTTGGTTAAACAGTGACGTATGGCACGCTTTGCTGGATTCTGGAGTAGTAGATATTGTAACGTTTTTAAACCAGGATGACAACTCCTACAATAAGTGTTTTCGATTATAAGTTTAATAAAGCGATGCTTTTGCGAGAGAAGAATGGGATGCTTTTAATCAAAAGCCAACCTATTGCCCACCCTGACCAGCCCATTTGTTCTGTATGTCCTGTTGGTGCTTCTATAACTAGCAATAGCAATGCGTTATGCAATTTTACAGCGCTCAAGAAACCTACAATGCGTTTTGTAAGATTGCGCAAATTGTGAATGAAGCCACGAGAGTAAGCTGCAATCCGTTAGTGAATTATCAAATAAACCACAACGTGAGCTGGCTAGTAAAACCAAACTTTTTTCTTCTGCAAGAATAGCCGAAAATGATTGACTAAACGAAAACAAGTTAGCATTAGAGACAAGCCAAGAATTCTGTAATGGGAAAGCCATGCTGACTCAGTCCACCAAAGTGGAGATGGTAGTACATCGCGAGACGCGCAGTCCGCAGCATTATCTGTAGATTGCACGTGACACTAACACTGAGGTGAAATGCACTCTTGAATTAGGCTTACGCGATTGCTAACAAAGGCTTTTTATTTATGCAGGGAATCCATGATAAAGTTACCGTGGAATCAGTCCATGCAAAAATTCTTGTTTGTTCAAGCTGATCCTTGTTAATGCTAATTAAAAATGATATTAATATGAACAAGAGAACCGCAGCACAAAGTTCTAGGCGGGGCAAGAAAATTCGTCTGACGGGAGCAACTTTAGATTTTGCGCATACTAAGGTCATAGTAATTTGATTATTTAAAAGGCAGCGTAGATAGACGACCGCTTCGTAACCTAGCTTAGAAGCATTGCAAAATCCGTGAATTTGACAAGAACTACAATCGTCGAGAGGAATTTGTAAATGAGCAAGTTGAGGTAATCCAGAGTTAGATTGGATCCAACCAAGTTATAGTTAACTCTTGTTATCGAACGAAAGCAGCATCTGACAGTCGTTCACGGGTACCATTTAAAGCAAAGCAGGATGATTGTTTGCTTATTTACGTAATTCAAATGTACTTAACAGCAGGCAGTTGTTGCTGAATAGTTAAGACTTTCATGTGACTGAGGAAAAATTGGTTCAGGGTTATTGAAGGGCAATGCAACAACATATCGACCGGAATCCCTTCTCTGTAACCGAGCTAACCTGACTAGCTATATCTAACAGAGCTCTAACATTAATGGGATTACCCCAAGATTCTATTAACTCGACAACCACAGTAAATAAAAGTGTGGTGATCTGGTTCAAAGATGTGCTAGTTAATGGCGTGTGCAAGCTGCATGTTGCAGAATTCACCGCTACACTAGTATTATTCATGACTTCTGGTACTGTAGTCTTCCTTGGGTAGTAGATGGGGTAGACCTTGCATGTTCCGCAGGTTTAGAGTACGGTGCAGGGCTCAACAAACACGGAAAGTGTGCGTCGAGTGACAATTTTTCTGCATATGCGACTGACTCGAACAATTAACCACAATCTTTGGAATTTTAAATTGCGGGCCTTTACTAAGTCGTTTTCAGTGGTTAAACAAATGCAGTACCTAGCGGCCAAATTAGGTGAGTGACGCTGATTACTAGAAAGAAACACAAATAAAATATTTTCATCCTGATCCTTTGGTGGTATTTCGACATCTTGTAGTAATTATTTTTGATCATCCTAGATCATTATTCAGATTAGTTTTATCATAGTTGATAATATTACTGAGAGATATTCCATCAATATTTCTCTTTAAATCATCAAAGAAGTTAGCTATAATATACCTTAATATAAGTCTGTTTCTATGGCCCACCATACAAAAGTGTATGAAGACGTACCTCAGGATATCGCTTTTAAATTTTGATATCATCTTTGCCTTCGACGTCTAAATAATCTTTCCCTATTTACGAGATAACCGTAAAGACCTGTAACTTCATCACAGTTGCAGCCTCTTCTTGCCCTAAAAAGGCAGTTGTCCTGCTCCTTTATTCTACTATTTTATAAATACCTTTGAAACACTGAAATACTTGATTGAAAGATCCCTCGATGCCTTCGTGATGCTCGATTCTCTTTCAACTACATTATAGGCTTGTTACATGACGTCATCACTGTACTTTATGCATCTTTGTATACGTGGATCCGGCTTATGAATTCGATTTGGTCTACAAAGTTCAAGTCAAGTAACCTAGAAAGCAAAATTTCCAACTAAGCAACCAACAATAACATCAACAAAAGACTGCTTGGGTGGGTTTGTTAAGAAGTACTTATGTACCTTCATTTTTTCTTGGATAAGCTGTTTCACATAACACTGTCAAATAGTACAGTATTTTGGAATAAGATTCTCATCTTTTTATACTGCTTGCTACAGCAGTTGCTATTAACTGAAGTGAAGGCTGCTAATATCTATTAGATGTGGTTATGTTTTTCAAAGAAAGGAATTGTTTAGAAAGTAGATGCGATGACGCACTATGTTTACCTGAAGAGGATTAAAGTTGCGCTTGTACTTTTTAGCCTATTCACACCAATACTCGGATATAATTTTTTACTCCAAATCACCTGTCTAATGAACCCCTAGGGTTATGTTCACATCTTTTGAATCACCCGGTGTAAGAAAGTTCTACAACTAAATTTTTCTCGAAAAACCGTCCAGTGGGTGTTGAAAGCTCATGTATTTCATTGCAGAAAGCCTTTGATAATTGAGCAGTTAGCAAACAATAGATTAACTTTTGCGCCAGCTAATTTGAATAGAAATTGAGACAACGTGATATTTTCCAAAGAAGAAATCTTCCGTTCTTCGGCGGACTACCCCAAGGTGTTATATCTGTAGAGACCGAATAACAGAACATGTGAGTAAGTTCTTTAAGATTTCTCGTATAATAACCTTCCTTCTCCATCTTACTTACATATTTAATTTAAATTTAGTTTATTATTCTTTATAAATAAAAATTCGCTTAAACTTATTTACGTTATAATTTATTTAAAACTTAACACTTAATAATAAATCTAAAATACTTTCCATTTATAATTATTATAATTTAGTTTCCGTTTAATTACGTTTTTATCGCACTTATCTAATTCAGTAGGGCGGATTAGCATTCAGTTACCGCGTCAGCGATCTACATTATATGCACCTATACTATCTATGTACTCTTACGTAAACAGTTTTATTACATTACATAGTCTTTTTTGCATATCACCCCTACTACCACTGTCCAATGAGAAATTGTGTATCTAATGGAAAATATTTCCGTTGTTTTACACAAGTGAAGAACGCATTTTTTGCGAATTTAGGGAGATTCTCAGCAGTTATTGGGCGTGGCCTATGTTGTTCGTGCATTTCGATTGTATCGTAAATTACTTGTAGAAGGCATCGTTGCGAGGGTGTGTTTCGTTCTTTCGTTTATCAGAAAGATTTTAAGTTCTTTGGGCATAGCAGCACCTTCGGAATTCTGTAGCACGGATAGATTCTCTTATAATAGATCTAGCCAACGAATTTCGTCTACAAGAAAAATGTTTGTTAAGATAACGCCGCGCTCCAGGTCATATTTTAGCACTGGCAATCTCGTACAAGCGAGGTAGCCTATGTGGTTTATTGGCTTGGCAGTCGAACTCATAATAAGGACATGAAAGCTTGTAAACCTTTCGTTCGTTTAGAACGAATCGAATTGACATATCTTGATTGTCAACAGAGTGCTAAGAAGTTCAGTAGACTCACGGACTAGCAGTTACTACCGCTAACGTAAATTCAAACTTATACTACAATCTTCATTGTTTTCTTAGAAAACCGAACCGATCCATATTACTTTGATAAGCTAGGTGTAAGTAAACCTTTACAACGCTCAACCAAATTAGTCAACAAGCCATCATTTCAAATTATTTTGTATTTTATGTTAGGCTTTTTGCCAAAAAATCAGGTCTGCTCAGCCAGTAAGTGGCTGATAACATTTTTTGGGCCCGCTAGAAATTCAGTCTCAAACTGGCCAAATGACTTCTTTGCACCTATACTTTCGAATAAACAGAATCGACATGATGTTAGTTAGTAGCTGCTTTGAGCTATTGACATTAGCTCCTAGAATATAAAATTGATTTGTTTTTTGTTGAATTTTTATAGACAGTCTTTTTATATATTATTTGAATCAGTCTTTTTCAAGACTATATTTTTCGTTCAAGTGTTTGTAACAAGTATAATTAGTAATCAGTAGTGTAGTTATTATTAGAATAATAGGAGTTGCAAATAGTAATAAAACTCGACCAATATTGATGAAAATGAAAACATGGGATAAGAAAACAGAATTAACAAAACTATCAAAAAAACTGAAAGGCACTAAAATATATATTAATGATGACTACCCCCAAGGACATACAAGAACAGAGAAGGAAACTAATTAAACACATGAAAATGGTCAGGGCAAGGGAATATAAGGCAAACTTAGATTACAACAAGCTGTACATAAATGGAGAAGCATAGAACCTAACGCAACTAAGTGAAATGATGAGAGATCATGAAGATGAAACAGACGAAGTAGGAAAAATAAATGATAGACACAAAGGTAGAACATGCAGTGAAAGATCCCCTAAAAATAAAGAACAAGGGAGTGCCAAAAATGTTTAATAATATATTATTCAACAAGCACATAATGCCCATTATGTGCGAGTCGAATACGACGTTTTATCTACGATTCTAACACTTCTGGGGAAGATCTAAAGGTGGATTCCCCTGAGGAAGGCGATATCCAAATTCTTGAATATGTAGAAGTCAATGAAAGTAAACAATCTTCACAAAGAAAGTTTTAGACCTGAAATACAAGGATCCCCTGAAGACGATGTCCAAATTTTCTTTCTAACAATAAATAGTTTGAGATTATAACAGTTTCTATTTTGTTTATATCTATAAATAGGCAACCAACAAAACACTGCCAGTGAATAAAATCCATATAATTCACTAGTGTTTTATGAGTATAGTTACATCCCTATGGTTACTCGTATAACGACTATATTATTGAAGAGTCGTAGATAAAAGTATAAAACGTATTAGTAAAGGCCCAAAAAAAACAGTAAGTAAAGCAACACAAAAAGAAATGGAAAATTTGATAATATCAACTGCAAAAAATGTGGATTATGAAATGCACAAAAATAAAACGAGAGTAAAACCAAAAAACTAGTGGAAAAGAGAGGAAAGAGCAAACATACCAAGAAGAAAGTCAAAATCGCACAATGATCTAGGAATTAGCACATGGAATGTTAGGACGATGTTCGAAATAGCAAAAATGAAGAAAATATCAGTAGAATTGGAGATATGCAAATAGACATAGCAGCAATTCAAGAAACTAGGTGGAAAAGGAAAGGAGAAATAAACAAAGACAAATACACATTAAGATATTCAGGCTATAAATATAAAGAGCAGCATGGAGTGGCCCTCTTTATTATGGAGAAATTAAGGAATAACATTTTGAATTTTAAACCAATAAATGAAAGGTTCGCCTACTTGAGAATTGAGACTTTTTTGTCATAAATGTATATGCACCAACTGAAAATGCAACAGATGAAGAAAAGGAAAAATTTTATTAAAAATTGGAAGAGGAAATAGAATTAATATCAAAAGAAGATACAAGCCTAGTACTAGGGAATTTCAATGCACAAATAGGCAAAGAAAAATACAATTAAAAAGTGACTGGACAATACACAATACACGAAAACGCTAACAATAATGGCCATAGAGTATGTAATTTAGCAGCAAGCAAAGTATGAGCACCCTAAACAACACAAGATAACGTAAATATCTCCAGACCAACAACATCATACTCAAGTAGACCACGTGCTAGTCACAGTCGCCAGTCAGAGATTTGAGAACGTACAGAGCCGCCTGTGCTGATTCTGACCATTACATGGTGACTACAAAGTTAAGACAAAAAGTTAAAAAAAAGCAGAGAGACAATAAAACACAAAAATGGGCAGTAGAAAAACTAAACAAAGCAGACATAAGAGATAGGTCCGCAAGCAGTGTAGATGCTAATTTAAAAGAACGACAAGACGCAATAAGTATTAATAGTGTAGTAGATAAATGGCGTAACATGAAAAAATGTATAAATGGTGCAGCAAAGAAGGTGGTAGGAATAAAGAACAAAAAGATAAAAGAGAATGGTATGATGCCGAATGTCGTGACATACTTTTAAAAAAATAGAAGCGAGAAGTAAATGGCTAAGAACAAACAGAATATAAGATAGAGAAGAGTATGGGAAGCTTAGAAAAGAATGTAATAAAATAACAAGAAAAGTCAAAACAGAATGGATGAATGATAAAGTAAAGAAAATGAAAAATGAGTATAGAAATAGAAATACAAAATTATTTTACAAAATAATTAGCAAATAAAATAAAACATACAAAGGTAAACTAAGTGGTATAAAAAATAAAGAGACAAGGTGACAGAGAATGATGAGTAATATAAACAGGTGAGGAAAGAACACTTTAAGAACTTATTCAACAACCCTAAACTAAATGAAGAGGAAGAAGAGCAAGACGGGCAAACGGAAGAGGAAGAACCAGTAAGTGATGCAGAAATAAAAGAGCCGACAAGAGAGGAAGTTAAAGTAATAATAAGCAAGAGCAAGAATAATAAAGCACTAGGGAAAGACGAAATAAACACGAAATTCTTAAAATATGGAAGGAAAGAACTGTTTCTATTAATGGAAAAAATTTAGAAGAAAGAAACAATACCAAATAAATAGAATAATGGACAAATCATAACAATACATAAAAAGTGAGATCAACAAAAGGGTAAACACTACAGGGGACGTACATCACTAAATACAGCTTATAAAATTATGGCTACGTTAATCCAATGAATATTAGTAAAAGCAACAAGAAATAAAATAGGTCAATAACAGTGTGATTTCATGGGTGGAAAGTCAACAACAGATGCTATACATACAATTAAACAAATAGTGGAAAAGGCCCATAAATATAAAATAAAAATAGAGCTATTATTCTTATATGTCTAACAGGCATTTGCCTCAATACAAGACGAAACCTAATGACAGCACTAAAGGAATTGGAAATACCGAGGAAAATACGTAGATTAATTCAAATGACATTGAGGAAAACAACAGTAAATATCAGAACACAAAAAGGAGAAACGGAAGATTTCGAAATTAACAAAGGAGTTAAGCAAGGGGACACGCTGTCAGCAACACTTATCTAATCTGGCGCTAGAATATGTGTTGAGGAAAGTAAACAAAGCAACGCTGAGAACTAAAGGAGGACAGATAATAGCATATGCGGATGACCTCGTGATAGCTACAAAAAACAGAAGAATGATGACTGAAATGATGGAAGAACCAATAAGGGAAGGGGAAAAATGGAACGGAAGATAAATGAAGGAAAAAGTAAAATCAGGAGACTCGGTAAACAACTAGTGAATGAGAAGATCAAAGTAGGAAGGTACATTGCATTCGAGGAAGTTGGATAGTTCAAATACTTAGGGGTAATGATAAAAAGTGATGGCAATGATTCAGAAATAAAAGAAAAAATAATCACAGCAAATAAAACCTTCCACGCAAACAGAGAATTACTAAAAAGTAAAATCCCGAGTAAGAACACCAAAATACATAAGTTATTCTATGCAGCAGACATAATGAGCATGACGAAAACACAAGAAGAAGACTTAAGAATAGTAGAGAGAAAAATACTAAGAACTATTTTAGGATCAGAAAAAATTTCTGACACTGAATATAGAATGAGGACGAATAACAAATTATTGAATGAAATAAGTGAAGACATAGTAACTAAAATAAAAAAGCAAAAAGTGAAATGGTTAGGACATATTTGGAGAGCAAGTTCAAACTCAACAATATATGCCATGCTACAATGGGAACCTGGAAGTAAAAGAAGGCGAGGCAGACCAAGATCAAAGTGGGTGCAAGAAGTAAAAATGGATCTAAACAGGGCCGGCATCAACAACTGGAAAGAAAAAACTAGCAATAGGAAATTATGGAAAAAGGTTAGCAGAAAAACTAAAGAAGGAAATGGAGAAACGGGTCTAGAGAGCTTTATTGAAGAGGTGCAATTCCATTAGGGGTGTAGAGCCACTACTTGTATAGTGTAGTTATTATTGTAATTGTAAATTTTATAGGTTAAATATACCTTATTCTTTGGAAGAAAATCAATTTATTTTGGAATCATATTTTCGAAATGGTCAACGTAATGAGAATGGTCAAGGGATATATTCTGTTTAATTATGTGTCCAAGAATTTGCGGATCGTTTTCCTAACAGAGACTTTGATTACAATAACCTTAGCAGACATGTACATTGAGTTGTTGATCACAGATGTTCTGCAAGATGTAGGAACTCGCATGGAATAGAGACATTTTTAAGGCAATTATCGCAACAAACCGGTAAGTTTAAATAATTTCCTATATCAGATATAAAATTCATTGTGCCATTGAATTTTAGACTTAACACGCCAGAAAGCATTGATAAAGGAATTGCATTTGTACGCATACAAGATTTCAGCAATGCAGGAATTGCTTCCAATGGATTATGATAAATGGGTACAATACTGTCATTGGTTTAATAACAAATTAAGGGATGATGAAGTGTTAGATTTGTCTTTCTTTAGTGATGAGGCTTGGTTTTATCTTACCGGCTACGTTAACTCGCGGATGTATAGAATATGGCCAGAAGAACCTCCTGGTAAATCGTTACAGAGAACTTTTACAAACTGAATGATGATGAAATACAACAGGGATATTACTAGCATGATAATGCCACTGCTCATACCGCAGCACAAACTCGTGCAAATTTGAAAGAATTTTATGAAGATAGAATAATAAATCAAGGACGATGGCCTCCGATGTCACGTGATTTTACTCCCCTAGATTTTTTTGTAATTGGGCACCTAAAAGATACTATATATCGTACACGTCTGCATGTAATAGAAGACTTGAAAAATGCCATCACAAATGCAATACAGAATATCACCAGCAGCAATTGCGAAATGTTTTTGATAACTTGTTGAGGAGAATTCAAACTTGCATGCATAATAATGGTAGTCATGTGGAGCATACAATGTAAAATTTTTAATTTAAATGATTTATGTTAAACACTAATATTTTTAAATCATTTATAAAAGATTTATTTTGTAAAAAAATATATTATTGAATTTAATAAATTTTATAAAACAATTTTTAATTGGATAACGTACAAATTACGTAAGTTCTGTAATTACTGAATAACTTAGAAAGTTTCAATTAATTTAATTAGTGGAAACAATAACTGGTACTAGTGTTCAAACTAAAATTTATGTATATAGGAATTTTCAAACAGTAGGCAGCCACTTTAGCAGAGGTGCTTTGCGGGTGGCATAGATTTCATTACAAAAAGAATCTCTTAGTGGAAAACTTCATCCCATAAGTAAATGACATTAAATGAAATCAAATATAGGTAGCATCACCTGCGAAAAGCAATTTTCTTAGTCAAGCTATAATGATCTTACTGTATATTTTACAACTTCACTATCAGAACTAAATTATTTTGATCAGATGTCTGTTCTACAGCTGCTTTCTTTTAATAGATTTGCATTTATAGAAGCCATTTCAAGATCCTGTGTGGCTCCCGTAAAATCTAAATGGATCTATTGAGCTACAAAACAGTTATTGCAGAAGAGTAAATGCAGCAAAAGCTAGCAGTAAGTCTCTCTCCAAAACTAAAGGTAAAGAGTCTGTCAACCATATCAATATAAAATGGTGTTATGTTGCAGGTAAATTTAATAAGACAAAAACATATTCTGTAGCTTCTCGACGCCTTTCGAACTGTATTGAAGCTACCAACAAACTTACTGCTGCTTGTGAACTCATTAATGCAATAAAAGAAGCCTATTATGCAAAAATGGTAGAATATTATGCAAAAAAGTAGAAACACTAGAACGGCAAACCAAGGGAATAGAGAAAATTGCTGCATCTCTGGATAATTATCTGTATCTTCCCCTTCGTGTTCCTTCTCAGGAGATGGTTCATTTTAATCAATACACATGTTGTGCAGAACAGCACAAGCATTAATAATTCTGGATGGTATATTTGTTTAAAGACGGTGGGAAAAAATACTTTTTTATAGAAGAAGATATTAAATTGTGCGATTGAAATTGGATAATAAATCTATTTGACAGTACACCTACCGGCCTACCGCTGTAAGAAGAGCAACAGATCTTTTTTCAAGTGGCTCAGAAAAATCAAATTTTTCTATTAAGCCTTTAACCAATTTCCGGTCTGAACTGTCTTGCAATTATTCTCTTATTAAAGCAAAAGCGCTTCGGATACTTGTGCAAAATTGATTCTTCTGCTGTAGCTGCTTTAAAATCTAAATATAGAAATAAACTTCAAATAGAAAAGGAGCTTAGAGTAAGTATCTCAAATATAAAACCAAAGGGTAAGTGTATATTTCTGAAAAACAAAGTTTAAATAATAATTTAATCAGAACAAATTCTAGATCAATATTAAAAAAACTTACACATAGCAATTAAAAAACTTCCTAAATCATTTAAAAGGTGTGATAGCTTATCACTTTACCAATAATGAAACGAGGTGTGCGTGAGCAACCAGAAAAAATTGTCATTGACGTAAAATTGTGTAGGTATAGCTTTGAAGTTAAAAAGTTAACATCTCTGATTAACGTTTACAAATAAAGACATTCTGGGTGGTTAATAAAAGATTTTCGAATCTGATCGTGAGTGCAACTTTTTCAACAGATCAGGTACTAAAATGTAAGATTTAATTTATTAATTTTGTACCATAATCTTTTTCCTTTATATGAATTTATATTTAGGATTAATGAAATTGTTTCCAAAGAGTTCTGAACCAGATTTTTTCTTATAGTCATGTCTCTAGTGAATTTTAATTTTGTCATCAAACCTGATTTATACAGGACCTGAATCATATTTATGGTTCAATGAATTGCGTTTATCTACATTATCTAAAGCAATATCAGTTAAATAGCTATATATTAATTGGTAATATACTGATAAAAGCAGTCCTTTCGATTTTATTAGAAAAGTCAGACTTTTATAATATTTTTTATTTCGCCTTATCAAATCTATTTCAATAATCTCGTTAGTGATTTTGTTAATCCGAGTGTGTTGTTATTGGAAAAAAATAATTTTTATTAGAAATTTGTAGGAAATCTAAAAACGTAAGTATTTTTTATTAGCACCAAGACTTTTAAAATAAGTTGCGTATCATGCATATAACAATAGAAAAGATTTTAAAATTAACAATTTTTGACATTGATCCAGGTAGCCGTATGGGACAATTTTGTAAGATAGATAAGAATTTTATAATACGTGGCCAGGTTTGCTTATCATTATTATCGTCATTTTTACTTTTATATATACAGAATGAGTAACACTTATCCACCACCACCACCACCATATAGTCCACCAGGTGTAGCTCCACCAATACATCATGCACCACCTCCAGGATTTGCCCCACCGGGGCAACCAATACACGAAGTGCATTTTCATCCCCCGGCAGGTAAACAATTTATTTTTTCTTTTTCTAGGAAAATGTTATAATAATTACGTCAATTGTTTTGCATAAAGGACAAAAGCTATTCTTTGGCTAATCTCAAATACAATGACGATGATAAAATAATCGATTACTGATAAAGTTGCTACTATTTTTAATTGAACTAGTAAATTAAGTTGTTTTCAATATAAGTAAAAGCAAAAGGAAACTCAAAATTAAAAACATAAATAAAAAAATAATTAATTTCAAATTAAATCTTAACTATTATCAATGTGAAATGTGAATTTAATTTGCTTATTAACATGCAGGAAACGGATCAATCGTTTAAAAGAATGCACACTACACAGAATAGTAGATGTGTAGAAAAAGCCGCAATATACGTCACGGTTACAATAGCAACGATAGCAATTTTATAAGGACATTCAATAGATTTTAAAAGATTAGTCAAGGAAACTAATTAAGTTTTATTCTTCTTTTCAGAAAATACAGTAATTATAACAAATGGTCCTATGATGGTAACTTCGTTTGGGCCCTGTCCTCAATACTCCACATGTCCATTTTGTCATCATGCCATAAGTACTAGGGTAGAAACAGAACCTTCAACAAAAACACATTTAGTGGCATTCTTCATGTGTTTATTTGGGTAATTAATCAACTTTGAATATTTTCTCAAGGGATTAAAATTAATTTGATTTTTACAGGTGCTGGCCATGCTGTCTCCTACCATATTGTTTCGATTCATGCCAAAGCAAAAACCATTATTGTCCATATTGTGGCGCATTCTTGGGTTCTTATGACGATTAACTTGTTGTTTTGATTGCGGGATAAAGAGGAGATTGTCAGAAGGTGATTTAGACAACGTTTACATAAAACATTAATTTTGAACTTGTAAATAATAGAACACTGTCTATTTTTGTGCTAACAGTGCTTAGACGAATGTGTACGTATTTTTGATTATTGTCAATCGTTTTAGAAAAGTAGAAATATAGCAATAATAACAATTTTATCTATGTAGACTTAAAGAGTATTTTGTAATCTTATTTACCGACATTATTATTTTTGTGGATACCAAATCTAGTCATGTAACTATGATAGATATAACTAGGATTTATTAAATAATTACTTGTAAACATAATATTGTTTTACTTTGCACTCTTATTGACGTTTACCCAATCCCTCTTTCCAAGCACTTCTATTTTGAATTATGTCTTCATCAAGTTGTCGTTTTTCCATTGCTTTTCTAAAACCTTCGTTCCAAGAACGTCTCGGTCTTTTTGTTTTTATTCCCGGAGGAACCCACGTAAAGATCCTTTTCGGGCATCGGTCTTCCGTCCTTCTCATAAGATGTCCAAATCATTGTAGACTGCCAAGTTCAATGCGGTCCAGTATAGTTACTTCTGCCTTCATGCGTCTTCTGATTTCATCGTTGGTAAGGTGCTGTAATCTAGATACTTCTGCACTATGTCTCAGGTAACATTTCTACGGCATTCAATCGTCGATTAGTATCTGCATTGGTTGTCCAGATCTCTCTTCCATATCGTACAACCGATTCAACTGTAGCTTTGCCTACTTGTTTCTTGTTTTTTCTGGAGATGTCATTATCCCACCACAGAGAGTTAAGACATCCTATTATCTTGTTGCTCTCCTAAACTCGGTGTTTGATTTCTCTTTGTCCAAACACATTTTTGTCGACTATAGTGCCCAAATATTTAAAGTCTTCCACTTGATTGATTCTAGTGTCGTCTATCGGCACCGCAAACCTTGCTTCAGTGTTGATCGCTAGTTTTAGGCTCATCCGTAGGCTCCACTTATCGTATTCTACCTGTAGTCGTCTCAGCATGAACTCAAGATAGCTTTGTCATCGGCAAAACTCAAAGTAAAGAGTTTGCCACTTCTGTGGATCGTGCTCCCCCGATTAGACTTTCTATTCTTCTGCAATTTAATTCTCAAAATAAATTTTTAGTTTCTTTGATTTTGTTTTTTCATCTCTCTACTTTCCCTTTGATACATTTTTTGACTTTTTGCACTTCTGCACGTTAGCCAGTCATTGTAACATTTGTTTATTTATTAATTCTTCCACCTACTGTCAGGCATGGGGGCTTCTTATTCATCTTGTTTTGGGATAGTACGCCCACACCTTGTATGGCTGCCAAGTGCAAAGCTGTCTTGATGTTTTCGTATTCATTTTCAATGTCTTCACTTTGTAGTAGTTCTCGATTTATTTTTATATAGACGCTAGATGGTATGTTCTTGCAGTAAATGTAGGTTACATCTTTGTTTTTCCTTCATGTTGTTTACCTTCTTGGTGACTTATTTCTTTTTTTTATTTTTTGTTGAAATTGGCATACTAGTTTGGCTTCCAGAGCATAGTGGTCTGATCCACAGTTCAGTCCTCTCTTTACTTTACAATCCTGCCATTGAAAACGAGTTTTTTGTTTAGTTATGAAGTAGTCAATTGTGAACTTTTGATTCCGTGTTTGATACCTGTGAGTCATTTTACGTTCAAAGAAACCATTCATAACTCATAGGTGATATAATTTGCAGTAATCTATTAACGTGTCTCCTGAGTTATTCATCGCTTGTTCGCCAAACTTTCAAATTACTCCATCTCCCGTAGCGAAGCCTACTCGAGTATTGAGATCGCCTGCTATCATTATCTCTTGATGCCAAGGAATGCTGTTAATTACTTCTTCTAGATTGTCGTAAAGTCTTGTTTGGCTTGAAGTCGTCATTAGGTGCATAGGTCGCTATAATCCATAGATGAATAGTGTTAAAGTCATTATTCTTTTGGATATGTATTCGAAGCTCTTAATCAACTAGGATTGAGACTCCTGCCGCTACCCTTTGAGATTTATGTACCTCTGACCAAAAATGTAGATAATTAGTCAACTCCTCATTACCCTAACCCTTTTTCTTGGTTTTAGCGAATATAGCTATATCGTTTTGCTTTGGTTTAGGATGGCTGAAAGTTCCGACGACTTGTTGACTATACCTTGAACGTTTCAATTAATCAGTCTCACAGTCTTTTCTCTCGCCAGGCACACGCCGCCATCTTAAATTTTGATCAGTCGGGTTTCGAGGCTCGTTAAGAGTATTTTTAGCTGTATTAAGTTTTTTGTAGGTGGTGGGTTGCTGACCTATTGCCCTAATCTCCATGTTTGCAGGATCGGGTTTTTGTTCAAGGTATGCTCCTCTAGTCGAGATGTTCCCGTTTTAAGGCACCGGATACCCATTATTGTTTTCTTTTCCATCTCCAGAAAAGACTTTTCTTTTCTGTTTGTCTGGTGGACGTTTGTGATATTTTGTTACTTCTTTTTGTCTCTAGAATTTATTTATTTAGGGTGGGTGTTACTATTTGGGAATGCTGTTTTGTTGTTAACTTTTCAGTCACCTTTGACTTTGATGGTCCTGGTAGCGAAAGAAAATCTAAAAATAATCTTTTTTTATTTGAATTTTCTTCATTTTTTCTTTGTTCGAAAGCTTGCTGTTGTCTTGACGCTCTGGAGTTTTTTGCTATGGTAATCCCGGCTCTTGGCCTTGCTGAAGCACTGCAGGTGGATTATCATTGGAAACATTATTTTCGTTGGTATTAGCGATGTCATAAAGCAGAGCAGGTCCAAAATCTTCTTAGGTAAAGACATCAGGATTGTAAGGGCAAATTCCTGTAACTTGAAAACTTTTAATCGCCTTTTCCGGAGTTGTAATCCTAATGTACGCGTTATTGAAAAGTTCTGCAAGAAGGAAGATTGTCAGTAAATCAGAAAGCAGCGACGATCAGACTCCTAAACCTCCTTCTAAGAAACTAGTACGGAGAAAGATATCTGGTAACAACAAAGAACATACGATCAAACTTCAAGATGAAAATGCAGGTCGATCATCTATTTACAATAAAGCATTAGCATAGAAAAAGCCGGGCAGCCACGATGTTGCTATGGAGGAAATATAATTGGACTGGGCAACTGAAGACTTCCACTAATGTGTTTTCTTTTTTAGACTATTTCGTAATGTTTATTTATTTACCTAAATACGAAAAATATTCTGCTGACAAACAAATTGTGCCCTTCAAAGGATGAAGTAAACTAAAACAGTATAACCTTAAGAAACCCAAAAAATGGAATTACAAACAATTTGTTCTGTGCGACGTCACAGGCTTTGTGTATAATTTTGAATTGTATAGTGGAAAAGAAGACCATCCTTCTGATCTTCCCAACATAGGTGCAAGTAACAATGAGACTGGCTACTGTTGTTCCTTAAAATGAAAACTGCAAGTTATATTTTGACAACGGCCTTTGCAGTCTATCCCTTCAAGTTGAATTAGCTAAATCACAGAGATGAAGCTTAAGTGCAGTAAGGCAAAACTGGTTAAAAGGGTGCAATTTTGGAACTGACCCTCAATTAAAGAAACAAAGGAAATGTACCATCAACTGAAAGAAGATGCACAATAGATGGTGTCCAACACTCCTGCACTGAGTGGTTTGATAATTGGTGCGTTACACTGCTTAGTAATTTTGCACACAGTGTAGAAAGGTATGACGGAAAAACCAAGACCTACCGACAAATTCAATGACCAAATTCTGTTATCGTTTATAATAAGTTCATGGGAGGTGTTGATCTGACTGACTCTGTAATAGCACTCTATGGCACCACAATTAGATACAAACAGTGGTACCACCGATTATTCTTCCGTATTGTGGATCTTTTCTTTCTTTATAGCTGTGATCTCTAACAAGAAAAGTAACCAATGCCTATCCTAGAATTCAAGATTTCCATTTCGCAAAGATTACTAAAAGAAAATAAGGTCTCTAGAAAAGCAGGTCGCCCTTTTCAGGTATCTATCAATGCTATGCATAAGGAAAAACAGAGACGAGATTCTGCAGCTGCAATACCGATTAAGTACGTTCGTCTAGATAGGGTTGGACATTTCCCTGAATTTCCCGAGAAAAAAGGTAGATGCAAGAAGCCTGGTTGTAAAGGTATCCTTAAGACGTTTGGTGTTTTAAATGTAAAATGCATCGTATCTTGCTTCCTAATCTTATACCTATAGCGATTCTAAGACAATTGTTGTCTAAAAAGGTGCCCACGAATCTAGAAGGGAGTGCATGAAGCCATGAAGAAGACTCCTTTTTTGATAAAGCTAGGTAGCGTGCTTTGTCCTCATCAGTGTGGAATACTAGGTTATTAATAATTGTGGACACGATGATTTCATCCCAGTTTCTTTGAAATGCAGGCAAGGTGATGGTGCAGTCTTCATATTTCTGGTTTCATGCTTCAAAGACCTCAAGAAATAAAGACACAGAGGGATGGTTGTCCTCATTTAGGTTCAACATCAGTTTGACCAAGTCCTGTGTACTGTATGCTGTAGCCAAGAAGGCAGTAAGACAAATATCTATGGTTTGACGAATCCCCAGTACTCCATGCTGGATAGGAAGGCTAACAATAGTTTGTTGTTCATTGTTCAGGGACGAATTGCAAATTCTTGGTAAGATCATCAGATTTTTATAGTATGTCTATGCAATTCCAGCAGGGGTTCGTTCTAACGTAGACTAGCTTTAAGATAGAAAAGCAGTTGCGTAGTAGATGATATGCGATGTGATGGTTGATACTGCCCAGACATGAGACTAGGTTGTTGATTTCAATAAGTTTCTTTTCCAACGAAGAACGGCATGCTTCGTTTAATAATGGAGCACCAAGGAGGGATAGGGATAGGACATTCAGCTCATTAATGAATTCAGCATCAGGGAGGGAACAGAATACGTAGTATTTTGATGAGTTGATTATTAATCCAATTTTCCCAAATTTCCCTTTAACAAGACAGAAAACTTGTAACATCTAAAACCAGATGTTTAGGTCAGTGTTAAGACTTTCAATGATTGGATGAAATGCGAGGCTAAGAATCATTGATCCACAAGGCCCCTGCTGGGCTCCAACTTCCGATGTGATGATCTTATTTTTGTAGAATTGATTTGATGGAAAAGAGGTATGGGAAGATGTTGGGAGCTCTGCCTTCCACAGCTTCCAGAATTATATCTCTTTCTAGTGTGTTGAACGCGTTCTTAACATCTACTTCGAGGATCGCTATTGCTTTGTAATGGTTGTTTTCCACGAGATATCTTAGGGCATGGACGGCAGCTTCACATCCTTCTTTTGAGGAAAATTCAACCTGTTTTGGGCGTAGGTATTGACCTATTGGTTGACTGTAAAAATGACAAAACGCAACTTGCTTAGTACCCTGCGGGAAGTACAACCAACGGCGATTGGGCGCACACCACCTTCCTTTTTTGGAAGAATCCGAAGGTTCGCTCCGTCAAGAATGTTAGTAACTGCATCAGCCATCTTACCGGACAGCACCAGATTACATAAAGCCGTCAATGAAGATAGAAGTCCAGCGCCTGCAACTCCCGTTGTTTTGGCCAAAAGGTCTTTCAGATGCTGAGGGTGTAGATCGTCGATCCCAAAAGATGATCGTTCGGAAAAGACTTTATTGCATTAAGGACGTGTTCGTCTGAGACAGTGGGTACATCGTGATTTGGAGGTGGTGGTTCTGGGAAATTTAGAGTTCTTAGAAGGGCTGGGTGTTTCTCCTTAAGACAGAATCTTTCATTCTTGAAACCTGCTATGGTGTCGTTCGAGAATAGAATTCTAACGGTACCACGGACGTTACCCTCTACTGTAAATGGGAATTGAATTAGTTTCATCCAGGCCAAGAAGTTGTTTTTATTTACAGTGTTGTCGATGAGGGGAAGCAGTTTCTTTGGGGCTTTTCGAAATTCGTTTCAAGACTTCTACATTACATTTTATACTGGCTAGTTTGAAATGACTTCCTCATGAATTGCATTGAATTCTGGTGGAGTGTACGTAGTAAACCTAGGGTGTGATGCTTTGATGGAGTTTGTACATTTTTATTTGAAAATAAAGTTTAATTTACTTATTAACGATAAGCTAGTAACGTCATTTTCGGAGTAATTTTGAATTTTAAGTAAACTAAGAGGTGATTCTTCTTCATCATCATCACTACTTTCTTTAAAAATAGAATTATATGCCCAATTAAGTGTAATCGCTGCACTAGAAACGCGTATATTTGCCATTCGAATTTAATTTTACATCTTTTATAAACAGAATAATACTTTCAGTGACAACAGGTTATAAGTTGGTGTTAACACATCTTTATTAAATTTAGTCAAAGTTACTTACTAAGAATTGCATATTTGTTGTTTACAAAAGTTTGAAAAATAAAGAAAGAAATGTATTCAACTGCGATAATTATGCATTTTGTGATAATCTTCTCTCTTAAACACTGATATTTAAGAAGAATTGAAACAAAATTAGTTATAGACCTCAAACATCTTATTCGTAAATATTTTTAAGCAAACAGTCACTGTATTGTGTAACATGAAAGCAGAAAAGATGTTTCTGTAGTAGGATATTAGATAAGACATGATCGATTGATTTGACCTCAAGCCAAGCAGTAGCGTAAGTCAGTTTTGGTACCATAAATTTAAAATGTGGTGCATACTATATACCACGCTAGTATATTTCTATACAATTCAGGACAAAATATGGTAGTCGAACTTAAAATTGGCACTAAATTTTAAAATTATTTATTTAACGAAATACTTAAAGAAACGAACTCAATACATAAAAATATTACTATGTAAGAATAGATCGACCTGGGGGTTTGCTTCTTGCAAGTACAGGGGTGGCTACTCTGGGGTACCCTGGGGTACCCTAGCCGAGAATTCACTTTGTTTCTACTAGTCTTGGGTGGTTCTCCTTCCTTTATTCTTTCCTATCGAGGCTCCCTTGCTTTAACTCTTGCTTTCTTCGGGCCCCGAGGCTATTAGGCAACGAAGGCTAGGAGACCCTTTCCATTTTCAAACTTCATTATAAAAAAAAAGAGAAACTAAAGGGTGTGGTGGCCAGCCATCCAAATAAACCAAAATCGCGGCCCTGCCCGCCGCCGCCAGGGCTCGCGAGGGGACACACAACCGGGGGGCTCGCCTTAACCGGTAGGCCCGCGAAGAGAAAACCTCTATAAAAAACCGACAGCGAAGTCGTTAAAACTTCCGGAGATACATGGCACGCCCCGGAGTATAAGAGCCTTCCCCCTGGAATGAGCGTCACCCAGAGGGCGACAAGTAAATCGTCTCTACACGTGGGACAAACATGAAAAAAGCTAAAAATCAAAACAGAAAAAAGAAAACGAAGTATTCAGCAAGAAAGGAAAAGAAATCGCAAAAAGCAAAACAAGAAAACTCAATATGAAGATATAGAATGTACTGAAGGAAAGAAGAGCCGCGCACAAGGGAAATTGGGCAGCAGGCTATAGCGCAATGTCAAAACTAGACCAACAACTAGATGAGGAAAGCATCTTTGGTAGAAAAAGCAAATTATCCACATCCCCAACAAGGGCAAGGGCATTCACATACGAGAAAAGCAAAGACGAAGAGACAGATAAAAAACGGAGAGGGAAGCACTGGAGAGGAGGAAGAAATGATTCATGGATAACCTAGGCGGAGAGTTGCTAATCAACAAGCAATGGCGGGTATCGCCACTCAGACCCAGGGCAAGCTCCGTGACGAAAATCGATGTTATCAAGGTAAAAGAACCAGACACAAGCAGCCAAAAGGAAGATAAAACCGCCGTAACAAACGTAGGAACCCCTGACATAAACCAAGGAAAAGAGGGAGACAAGAAACCCCAAAAGATGAAAAGGAAGAAAACGCGTGCGCGGAAGCGAAAAAACTAAAAACAATCTTCAATAAAATGAAGCAGAACATACAAAACTTACAAAAGATTGTTGACAAACAATATAATATAAAAAAAGAGATAAAAACTACAACGCGGAACTTAACGGCATGCATTCAACAGATATATACGGCAGACATACAAAGATGGATTGAAAAAAGAAATGAGCGAGCAGAGACCAACTAAACGTATTACAAACATAGGAAGTCTTATAGAAACCAAGAAAATCGGCACCCAAACTATAGGGAAAGAAGATAAGAAAAAAAAGGTTGACACTTCTGCATGCCTGCAGAAGACCTAGACTACCAGACGTTTAAAAACCTAATAAACTGTGAATGGAGAGAAACAGATTTCACATGTACAAGCATAGTGGTGGGGAACCCAATTAAATACGAAAAGATACGCCACATAGTCCTTATTGTGGACGAGAAGGAAGCGGCAGAAGACGAACTGATAAGACAACTAGAGTTATCAAAACCTTGCAGAAAAAAGTTGGAAAACGGGAAGATTATACATGTAGAA
>VTPC01088692.1:0-21360 GCA_011009095.1 Ignelater luminosus
CCGCAAAATTAATGGAAATAGGGTTCCAACTCGTTTCACATCCCCCCTATTCTCCAGACTTGGCTCCCTCGGACTACTATTTGTTCCCCAATTTGAAGAAATATCTGGCGGGAAAAAGATTTTATTCAAACGAGGAGGTGATTGCAGAAACGAATGGCTATTTTGCAGACTTGGACAAATCCTATTATTCAGAAGGGATCAACAAACTAGACCAGCGTTGGATAAAGTGTATAAGCCTAAAAGGAGACTATGTTGAAAAATAAAAAAGGTTTACCCCAAACAATTAAGTATTTCTTATTTTTGCACGGACTTTTCAAACGACCCTCGTATTGGGCAATTTAGTTCAAATTTCTCTCGGTTGTGAATGTGAGCTTTTGCGATTGATTAACCGAGTGGCGGTGGTTTGGTGACTTCTTGCTTGGTTGTGAGAGAATTATTCTTGTGTCAAGAATGGACAGAGACGCTGTTTTATCACTGGCCTTATAGCTAGAGGTGGGGTGATTTGTAGTTGCGGGATGCGTGGTATTGCTAAACATAGAAAGATCCTAGAATTCTTTTTAAAGCCTCAGTAGTTTGGGGGTAAGTTTTACTTCTTGTTGTTAGTTTGTTACTTGAATGCAACCTGAATTTCGTATTTAACTTCAAAGCGACCCCACATCATTTATCGTCAAAGCCACCGCAATTGTAATCTTCAACCCAGGCGTCATATTTTCCTGCTGTCTATTCTTATGAAGGCTGAGGATAGTCGGGGTATATCCACCCCAATTATTCCTACAACGTCTGTAATCTAGGACTCAGTTGTCGAATCTGAAATTTGCTAATGACTACAAAACTTTCATTCGATTTAATTATTAAATTTCTTGTTTTTCAAAATTTAGAATTTCAAGTCTTATGAGATACATGCTCAAGGCCACCCTCTGAGTCTAGCCGGCTTAAGACCAAAAAGGATCTTGTTAATGTAAATGTCCTTATAACGAAAGGTTATGTTGCACAATGTGTATCTGCTTCAAGTGCTCCTTTGTTTTAATGTACAACTAATACTTATGATCACATGCATTCTCTATGGTGTGAAGATATTAACAATTATAGAGCTATATGCATTCAATCTTCATTTTCAAAGCTATTTATATTACTTGATCTCATTAAATTTATAATTGTGTCTAAAAATTCTAATAAGTAATGACCAGCATGCATTTCTTGAAGGTCGGTCTACAGTAAGAAATTTGTTATGTTACGAGTAGTTCTGGTCAATGCTTTAGATAAAATGAGAGATTCAAGAACTATGTTTTATTTTGTTGCAGTTTAATGGTTTGCTTATCTAATGTTACTCTCTTGCACTGATTGAGTATATCGAGGGATCTTACGAGCCAAGATCTTCCTTTCAAAGAGAAAGCCAAATACCGACATTGTAAATATTGTATTAGCATGGGATATTCTAAAATATTAGAAATATTTCATTTCATTTTTTTTCGAAAGAAACTATTTTGTGTTTTTGTACTTTTTCTTTACTTTATGAGAAACATCGTATATAGGCAACGAGTACATGTGGAACAAGATCAATTTATCTCCGCACTGCACCACGCCAATGCAATTCACCTAGACTCTCTCAAGATATTTTTAGATGGGACCCACGTGTTTGGTTTCAATCCACTGCAGTAGTATGTATAAAATAATCAAATGCAAATAAATGTTTTAAATAGTAAAATCTAAATTAAAATTTTTGATAACATCAACCGTAAAATCTGGTCTCTTGCTATTGAACACATTTTTTGCCGGTCTGATGGTTCTTGTTGTTGGAAACTTTGTTTAGCCAAAAACCATAAGATGAATTTCTTCCGATTGCTAAAAATTATTCTTAATTCTATTTGAAGCGGGAGGGGAATTGTTAATACTTTTTGAATAATTTTTGTAATTAATACACCAGCTCTGAATTGTGTATCTATTTTGGCCTTTTAACATTAATAATTCCTTTTCTACTTTAAATAATGCAGAAAGCTCTTCAGTTCAAATATCAACAGATGCTTGAAAAAAACGCATCTTGAGTTGCATTAGTTTCGATCAGTAATAAAAAAAGTCATATTACAGATTGTCTGCCTAAGCATAGTTGAACTGGCAAAACCATATCTTTAAAATCCTAGATTTCCGTGTGCCCATTGCGCGGTTTGTTTGCTCAGAACTCTGATTCCGTTTGAGTTTTGTAAACCATTTGAGCTTCTTGGGTAGATTAAGTTATTAGAACCAATGAAATTTATCTTCTCAACTTTACCTAGAAGTTTTCCAAATCAGAGGATTTTAGATAACCCTTAGTGTATGAACGAAGAAACTTAAAGTTGACTAATTCTGAAGCCAGTCCTGCCAAAACTGTGTTGTAGACAATTGACCAAGTTACCAATACGTAAGAACAATAAATTGTAGATCGGCCAAACGCACCTATATGATTGCATGCTACATCATAGATTACACAACAAAAAACGTCTCACGACGATATGACTCTCTGTTTCTGAGATATAGGTCCAGAGTCGAGATACTCTGCTTTGCGCTTTGAGCAGTTGAAGGCTAAACACAAAAGCAAGTTAGTCTAAACTGGCACCGAGCTATTAAAAAGGAGCCTCGAATGTCTTTTTGGTGTATTTTCCAATTTGGCATTAAGTGCATAACAACCGCCTATTGTTTTTCAGTGGGAACTTCTTTACCTCGAGATTTATTCCAGGACATCTTAATTCTCTCTTCTTATCTTTTTGTTTTCCAAATATAATATTTTGTACAAATATGAAATTGCTTTAGTGATGTCCCTGGAGATGAAAAAAATTTATTCTGGTATAAAATAAAAACTTTCATCACATTTACGTCAAACGGTCGACCCAATTGGACTTCGACTAGCTCAAAACAATAGAAAAGGTTACCAAATGTAAGGCCTTCATTCTGAAAAGTAAGGTTCAAGCAACAAGGTCCATTTCTTCTACCGCATCTTTCTTGCTGGACCTCAGTGGGATTTCACATCTAAGAACCATCAAAGTCAGTTTTGCAGTTTTCGAAATTTACAAAACAAATATGGACAAAAAACCAAGTTTGGGATCTTTGAAATCCTTGTTCTCAAAACCTAAGGGACACAAAATAAAACTTCCCAAAATCAAAAATCTATTGCAATTAAGTAGGATGTGATGTAATCAAGTCGTATTTTAAGTGGAGACCGATAGTGACTTTACTTATTATGAAGGATCTGCTAATTAACTTTAAAATATTGAATAACTGCATAACTCAAGATATTTAAACACATCTTAAAACACCAAAACTTTAAAACTGTTTGTTTTTTTACTGTAACGTCTTCAGTAAAAACACTTTGGTTCATGATGAAAAGGAAACTACTGCACCCTCATTCTGAATTTTGTTTTTTTTTCTATAGCCTTTATAATGTTTTCATGGAGCCTTTCTCCCATAAATTGCGAATTGTGAATATGTTATTTCACTTCTAAAAGCTCTTGGTAATGCCTTTTCTTTTAAAATTAGCTTGGGGTTCCTTCGCCATAACGAAAATAAAGTCCAATTTATACCTATTGCACATGCTATAAACATGAGAGAGTTACACAAAGTAACATTACTTACTTACTTACTTAGTTAATCCTATGCCTTTCTACTATTAGGTGTAAGGCTGGGGGAGTTGGTTTCTTTTACATTTTTCTTTCCATAGTTTTTTGTCTTGGGCTATCTGTTTGATTGCTTCCCATTTTATTCCCCTTTTCTCTGATTCTTCTCGCTCACCGTCATTTCATCTTCTTTTTTGTTTTTACCAGGCACTCGTGACTTGTACACTCTTTATCCTAGTCTATCTTTTGTCATACGACACACGTGTTCAAACCACCTTAATTGTCCATCTACTATTTCTTCATATATGGGTTCTATTTGTAGTTTTCTTTGATATTCATCATTTTTTATCCTGTATCTCTTAGTGTTATTTTCTATACGTCTTAAGAATCTCATTTCTTTTAGATTCAGGCGTGTTTTAGATTTCTCCGTTAATGATGTACATGATTGTCGGTCTCACCACTGCTTAAACTACTTCGGCTTATATTTTACTGGGTATCTCCTACTTCCCTAAAAATGTCGTCTTCATCATATTAAACATCCTTGCCGTTTTTCCCATTCTATCGTTGATGTCCTTTTTTATTTTTCCATTACTTTCGATTATTGATCCCAAATATTTAAAACTTTCAACTTCTTCTATTTGTTTTTTTTTGTAGTCGTATATTATGTGATTTCTTTCTTTTGACATTATCATGCTTTTTGTTTTCTCTATATTTATGTTTATGTTTATTCCACAGAGCAACATAAAATACGTAAATTTAAAATAGAAAGTTTTAGTGTTTATTAAAATAAATGTGTCGGCTTATGCATACAAAACTAAATTTTTTTTTGATTTCAACTTAATTTTGTCAAACAGACCCCTAGCTATAATTTTATTAAGTAAACATAATTTTAGTGGTAAATATAAAAGTATTTCTAAAGGACAGAAAAATAACTGTAATTCAGCTTAATCAACACAAATTTGGTTAATCGATTATTAGTATACAACTTGGGCATTTTATTAAAAGATATTGAAGGGGGGAGAAACAAATGATCAAAAGAAATTGTTTTACTCCACATAAAAACTACACCAAATGCACTTTTTATACCATTTGACTAACTAATTGTTATGCATTTTTATTGTGATATCTGACATCCTGGAAGACATCTTATCTTGTACACATATTTCTTTTATACAGTTTTTCGTTTTTTTAAAATACCATTACTATTAATGAACTAAGTTATTCCTTTCATAGAAGGAAACTTCAGCAATAATAAAAAGTTTAAGATGATTTCAGCAGTTACAACAAAATTCCTTTTATCGAAATAAACGGTCAATTTAAAAAAAGAACCTTTCACAAATTTCTTCTTTGATTAAATTCCTTTGTTTTCCAATAATTAACACTTATTTGTTACGGTTTCCTTTTCTATTGAGTACGTTCCTTGTCTAACTTTACAGCTTTGAGTAAAGTGATCTTGTAAAGAAGGAAACCTTTCTAAATGATAATTTTGCACTACAAAAGTTGAGTTAGGGTATAGAACAAACTTTAAAAATTTCAAACTGTAACATATTTGAAGTAAAGGAAAATGAACTAGTCAAATGCGTTTCTTGATAAGAATAGAATTCTGAGTTTTAAATTCTAAAATTATAAGTTAATTAGCTGTGAATATGGCAATGCAATTCAAAAGTCCCGAATCTTACAGAACTAATATCTTCAATCCCGTTTTTTCCCTGAAAGTATCTCTTGAACACTTAAATAATGCAAGAAAGATCCTAAACGCTGAAATTGCTTTTATTTATACTCATTTACTATTTTTTGAAGCATACGGTATACAATAAAAATTAAATAACTGATAAGCTGCTAATAAAACCGAGTCCCGTTTAATACCGCTTAAAGTTACGAGGATTATTTGCATAAAACCTAAAACTTTTTACGGGTTTCCTTTTATATTTAACTAGTCGCCATAAAAAGGACACTTTTCTTCTCACAGCCATTCTGTTTTTGGTATTCATAAAAACACAGCAAGTCAACAAAATTTCTGCCAACAAAAACCAGAATGTAATAATCGAAAAAAGCGACTCATTTTCAGGAATACGTTCCAGGTTTAATAAAACCTCTCCCTTCCTTCACGATCTGAACAATACAAATATTGACCAGCAAACGAATATTGGAAATTGAGGGAAACTTTTCTCGTAAGCTTAAGCTTAACACTATCTGCGAACACAAACAATCGGCATGTAATATAGAAGGGTTGAAAATAAACTCAAACGAGTACTTTCGGGAATGAGGATTGTATAATTAAGAGCGCAGAAAAAGAAAACTTAGTTATAGATTCCCGATTTCATTGAAAAAAAAGGAAAACACAATATTTATGTTCTCACTTTCGACGGAATTCCTGGCCTATTTATGAAAATCCTTAGACGCTAGGGAAATAAGTTAGACGGATTTGATATGTATTGGAATAAAAATCTTAGCAAATTCTTGTCTCTAGAGCATACAAAACACGCAAAAAATTGATAAAAAATTCAAAAATGTCAAGGGTTTCGTTAGATTCAGACACGTGTGCCTATATTTCAATTGCAAATTTAATTATTAGGAACAACAAACAATTGTGACATAATTCGTGAAAATAGTGTGACTAAAAAGTTTTTTAAATTACGTAAAATGAAGGCAAACTCTGTAACTTGCTTAGTTTCAGAAAAAAACTCTTGAAAATTGTTATGAAAATTCAAAAATAAGTAAATCTTCCTTAACGTGTTATGAACATCTGTAAATAATAAAATTTCTCTTTATTATTTTCAACTATTCCTTCTGTACATCCGTTATTCTCTGCAATATAAACGCCCATAGTTTAATGTCTCTTGATATTCTTAGATTTATGACTTGGGAGCATTATTTCCTTTTAGGATTCTTTAATAAAACATTTTTCTCTATGTTAAAATGGCAATACATTAGGGCTTTGCATACAATAAAACTACCTCTAAATTCGTATTTTATAAATTTAAATATCTCATTTGCATTTGTATTTAATCGTCTCGTCACCAGTCGCTTTAGACGACAGTAATGTAGAGTTCGGGTTACTGTAACATTCACAGTGGTGAAAAACCTTGTGATATTCTTTCACAGTAGTGAAAAGTTCGACGCACCATTTCACAGTGGTGAAAAGTTTTGTAGTCTTGTTTAATTAAGAAGAACCTGTTATTTGTCAAGTTGTAACGTAACGATTCTGTTCCAAAATGTTATTAATCTTTTATTAGTTTTTTCATTTATAAGCAAAATTTATGAATTTAAGTCTTGTTTTGATAATTTATTCATGCAAGGTTCTGTTAACATAAATTCTTGTTGGTTTATAACTTTGGAAATGTTTCTTACTTAAAGATTTCTTTAAACAACCATCTGGATTCAAAGCTAAATGCAAAACATCTGGAGGAGACGCTCCCAGTTATATTAACGATTTTGTTTATATTTTACTTTTTATTTCATGTACGCCTCCTTCACGAGTGACCGCAGAATTACTAGTATCCACGAATGTTTTATTATTCAGATGTTGTATTGCCTTTATGTTGCCGGCGTTTTATGTAATGCTCTTGGTTAATGGTACGTGAATATTAACAAATTTAATGTGGCCAAATTTATCTTATGTTTACTTGTTGTATATGTACCTTTATATGTTTATCTTTTCTTTATATGTGTCCATGTTAAAAGTTTTGCAAGCAGTGTGAACCAGGACCGCTGTATTCTGTTTATTGTACCAATTTAATACTATACTAATAGATGTTATTAATTTACTTTTTGGCTTTTCTTGTGGTATGAGCATACACATAGATTGTTTCAGTGATCAGCTGTTCCGGAACCGATGAACCTTGACCTTCACCTACGTATATAATATTAGTTTAATCTTTCAGTGGGAGTGTAAGTATGTTAAGAGAGTGCAGTAGAATTTCGATTTCGTTTATTTGCGTAGCGTTTGAACCTGCAGTTCGACCTAGATAAGCATTTCGCCTACTGACCTAGAAACGGAGATCAACTGCAGGGTCTCTATTTCGAAATTAGTTCACTGACTTTCTACTGCGGCTGGCGCCCTCTCGATCTCAAAACCCATAAAGATTCTCGTATAATACGTAGTATACTAACGCCTTGGGCAGGCATGCTAATCCATACCATGACAGCAGAGGTTAGATGCTTAATTGCAGGGATACGTATTTTCGGCAGGATTTGTCACTACATAATACCTTCTGCCATTGCTCTGTGGTCCAATCTCTATGTTTTATAGCCCAGTGTGAGTGAAAGCCTCCTTGCTTCCTAGAAAGATTGGTAGCTTCACATCATAACTTAGGAAATTTCTTACAATTAAGACTTCTACCGGTCGGGCTTGTTCTTGGAAGGACAACGTCATTTTAAATTTTTCCTTTATTGTTCGAGGTTTGTCAGAATCTTTTTATTTCAGCATACTTTATTATAAACTCGTATAACTGATGGTGGCTATTTAACGACTAGAAATACCTACTTTATGCAAAAAATTATTTCTCATTGTTTTTAACTTAAAATTTTATTTGTTTCTTCTGGGGCACCGTTTTGCAACTTTTGACAAAATTGATAAATCAAACGTTCTAAGTAATCTTTATTGATACCATTACGTTTGCATTATTTAACCAACAGATATCTTTTATAGGATGTTTTAATTGTTTCTCTGGAATTTCCAGAATGTAATAAGTACAAACATTGCTAATATACTTAATAGTCACTGTCAGATCAGTGAAGATAATCAGAAAAAATGTGCCAAAAATGTTTAACTATGAAAATATATAATTCCTTTAGTTAATTCATCACTTACTTCACTTATAGCTACATAGAATGTTTTATAGAAAACAAAAACTAATTAAATGTTCCAATTAAGGCAAATTTCGTGTAATTATGTAAAGTAATATTTAACTTTTTGCTTAATTATGAAATCATAACTAAAGTTTACATATGGCGACACCAGTTTTGTCTATCCGCATAATAAATCTGTCAATTATTCAAAGCTACCGGTATAACCAAGTCATAACAACTTTGAATAAATTATGGTCTGTCAGTCATGCTAATCTAAAACGTGCATATTTAGGTTAATTAAATGTTTTCTAGTAATTAAGTAAAATGTTTTATAATAAACAAAAGAGAAATTTGGCAAAGAGATGGGATTCTGTTTTCTTCGTACACATAATACTTTAGAAATGTTTATTTAAGGAACATTTACATATCCGAAGGTTTTATCAGTTACTACATGTTTACCAAAGGAAACTTCTTTGGAAGTAAATACTTACATAGAAGAAAAGTTTTAAGATTATCCCTAAAAACTCTCAAGTTGGTGATATTAAAACCTCCCTTTAAAAATCCCCTAAAGTTAATATGTAAATATTGAATAATCTAACAGATAAAACAATTGCTGTTATTTGGTTTTTTTGTCGACCTTACATCGTCAAGTTACTAAACTTTCTACTGGATCTTCCTCAGAAAAAAAGAAGCTAAGGCTCTCCAGATTTAATACATAGTGATTTTATGAAAAGCAATAAAAAACGCGCAACGATCTGGGTTAAAACGTAATACAAAAATCTATCTTTCAATAGAGAAAAAAATATTTAGGTATCTTAGCGGAAAAAACTAACTTGGGGGTGGCAAATAAAAACATTTCCTAGTTTTATTGGCGCTTAAATAGTATTCCTAAATGCATATCAGGAATAGCCTGGCTCAGTTGCTTAGGCAAGTACTGCAAATCAAGGAATATCGAATTTAAACCCCGTCAAACCATCTAATTAAAAAAAAAATATAGTAGGCAACCTCTAATTCCTCTGAATATCAAAGGTAGGTTTGTGAAAAAGTACTTATTTACCTAAAAAGTTCATAAAAAAGGGCAGAAAAAACTGAAACAAATTTATAAGGACTATACAGGGCTTCTCAACTTGAATAACTCTTTAATTAGTAAAATTATCAAAAATCGCTAAAACACGTTGATTTCATTTTGGAGAGGGACATTTAATAACTATTATAATCAGTTGGGAAACTTTCACTCTTCCCCCCAATCACCCTCACTCAAAAACTCTAAATGGCACTACCCCATGCGTAATATATCATTTTAAAGGGTATACAATTATCAATTTTTTACACCAACGAAAATTAAAATCGGCCAAGGCGTTGGTGGACTAGAGACAGGAATATGTTTAATTCAATCAATGCATTTCAGTCTGTAGTTCACAAACGGTTGGGCCGATTTTAATTTTGTTTAATGTAAAAGATTGAGAATCTTATACCCTTTAAAATGATATATCGTACATGGGGTAGGGCCATTTAGAATCTCGTGGTGGAGGTGGTTGGGGGGAAGGTGAGAGTTTTCCAACTGATTAGAGTAGGTTATTAAATGTCCTCCAAAACAAAATCGACGTGTTTCAGTGATTTTTGATAAGTTTACTAATCAAATAGTTATTCAAGATGGGACGTTTTCAAATGAAAGCCCTGTATATTATTTAATTTAATTTGATTTTTGTAATCCTTGAAAATCTGCCATTACAATAATGAATTTCTGAAGTCTTTCTTTGTCACGTATAATTAATCTTGATGTTTAGAGAAAAACTTTCTCTAATTTAGCCTCCATTCTAATGTTTCTAATTAGTGTTTTATGCAATTCTAGTTAGATACTTTTATTATAGAAAAGACTTAAAAAGCTTGTAACGTTCACTTTTGCTTCCGTTACATGTGTTATATTTAATCTGCGCTTTCGATGTGTTCTTATATTTTTTATAGTTTTCTCTCGTTTGGAGAGGTGTTTGATATGGATGAGTTTATACTAGGAGGTTGATTAATCTTTTTGTAACTTTTCTCTTGTTAATCATTTAAGGTTGACAAACTTTAGAATTTGAACTCCTTGTTAGCGGGTAATTCCTGTTTAATTGTGTTTAATCTTAGGATCTGGTTTGTAAAATTGAGAAATTGAGTAGGGTTATGTCATCAGGCTTACCAGATGTCGAGATTGATGTTAGCTACCAATTTCCTCATAGTTCTTGCTAACTGGATTTCTTTTAACAGAGATGCTTTTAATTGAGCATTGAAATTCATCCTAATTTTAAACAAGTAAAGTAAAATAAGCTTTATCATTGTCTAGCAACCAATGGAGCGCAATTTGAGCATCTATTACCATACATTTAATAATGCACCTTTATTAAAATAAAAAAAATAATTATTCGAAAACCAATCGGCCGATTTGATTTTTTCAAACACCACTGCATTTTGGTATTGAAGATCTTTAATTTGATGTGCCACATGCCATATCATCCAATTTAAAGTTTTAATGTGGGGGTGGCTGGAGCTTAAGCATAGAATCTTTATCAAAAACTTTGTACATCGTTTAGTCTCCCCCTCCCGGTATAAGAAAATGCCCTTGGATTTATTCCGATATCTTGTTTGGTTTTTAAGATATTCAGGGTGGGAAGTTTTAAAATGATCACCCTGTATATAATCTCCGTATCTCCGCTCAAAGCCACCCAGTGAGTTTTAGTCGGCCTAAGCCCATTAGCGTCTTAGTTAAACTAGGGTCGGTATTAGATATAACGCAAGGTTACGTTACAAGCTTCTAAAAACCTCGAATACAAATATTTGTATCTAATGATCATCTTAGCGTTCTTTTGGGTTACAAACTTTTAAATCTTAGTGTTTTGATTCTATATTCTGGATGCGATTCTTTTTTAAATTTCAATTTAGGGTTTCATGATTCACATCTTGTATGTTACTAGCTAACTACTCTCAGAGTAATGAGTCTTGACCCCTCACTTTGAGGGCTCGTATCTCAACACTTATACAATGGATTTTGATTAAACAAATTTAATTTTAAAGGAAATTTATTTTTGTGCTTATTTATTAGAGCGAAATATGTTCGGACGGATCCGATTTTTTACACGTATTTTAAGAATACCTGCATTCAAAAATTCATTGATAAAAAAGCATTCAATAGAAATAAGCAGTACTTACATATATGAAAGAGTGGACCTTATGCTAAATCTTAATCCAGCTATCCTGCCATTTTGTTAGTTAAGAATAAAGTTCGTTATTTGAAAAGATATTTAAAAAATTCTCGTTGCTTGCCACAGAAAAAAACAAACTAACACACAGTAAAAAAACAATGATTCAAAATAATAATTTTTAAGAGCTAGATGAAGATGTTTTGCGGGAAAGAATACGTTGCAAGGGTCAGCAGACGGTAGTGATTAACGTTGCTATAAACCTATGGAAAAGAACCTACAATTACTAGGAAGAAGCATAAGAAATACTAAAGATTGTGTTATGGGCTGTTGTATGTATGCATGCCGTTGTCGCTCACCACTAGCCATGGTCTCCAATGCAGTTTTAACTGACAATAGCAAAATAACCAAGTATAATCTGAACAAAGTAATTAAACAACTATTATTCAATAATTTAACTTTATCATATACAAGAAAAATTTACTTCCTACTATTTATCTACGACTCTTCAATAATATAGTCGTTATACGCGTAATTATAGGGATATGGTCATACTCATAACACTAGCGTTTTATGGATATTATTTACTGGCGGTGTTTTGTTGGTTGCCTATTTATAGATATAAAAAAATAAAAATTGTTATAATCTCAAACTATTTATTGTTAGAAAAAAAATTGAATTAATGTCATTCTTTCTTCTCCATTCCATAAATTGTTTGCATGTAATTTCATACAATGTTCCCGATTTTTCTGGGATGAGGTATAAAGAAGTTATCACCTTTGCTGCTTTTGCAATCTGTGGAGGCGTGCAAAAAATATTTTCATCACTTTCCTTTAAAAAACACAGAGAAAAACGCAGGAAAACACTAAATTACGCACCACAACTTACAATTTTTGATTTTGAAAACAAAGAAATATGAAAATAATTAACAACTGCAAAGTCAGCTTAGTTACTGATGCACAAAAATGCTTCGGATCCTGTAATGTTGGTTGCCTATTTATGACGGGTGAATGCTTACTTCCGTCAAGAATTTGGACATCGCCTCCCTCAGGGAAGTTCACCGCCAGATCTTCCTCAGAAGTGTTAGAATCGTAGATAAAATGTCGTTTTCGACTCCCACATAATGGGCATTATATGCTCGTTGAATAATATACTATTGTTTATGATATTTTCAAAGTAAGTATCCCGAAAAATTTTGTAAATGATGCTAGTTTCTTTTAAATATTGACATAATCTCCGGGACGGCTTAGCCGGCAAAGTCAAATTTATACGTTTGATTACAAATAGTTCATCGCTAAGCTGTACAACTGCATGTCATAAAAACTTTTGAAATACGAGCCTTCAGAGTGAGGAGTCAAGACTCTGAGAATAGTTTTGTTTCACTGACACAGTTTTTACTTAATTCAAAACAGTTTTCTTTTTTAATGTTGCTTCTTCAGGCCTGGTTACCAATTGTGGCTTACATTTAACTGTAATAACATAATTTAAATTTGTTTATTTACATATACCAAATGTTTTCACATTTTCATATTTACTTTATCTTATTTTCTTACAGTCGCCTTGTATTAAACCGTTTTTCTTTATCTTGTAACTCAAATATTTGCCGCACCAGAAAAGGGTAGCTTTGAACCACATTGGCAATTTCTTAGCAGTTAGCAACCAGTAATCACCTGAAGCACATGTGAAACTAAAGTTTATGTAAAGTTCTATTACATGTGTATTATTTCAACTGCTGGGAGCTGCTCGAGAAGTAATTCATACATGAAGGCCCTTCAAGCAACGAATGTTGTATAAACGAAGAAGCAAATTTACATATAGTTTTTGTAAGTTTATTCAATTTTTTTTCCTTCTAATTGAAAACCACGCGCTGTGTTAAACAAACTATTACAAGATGGCGAACGTAAAAAACAATTAAAAGTATTACATGTAAAACGCGGCAGCATAAAATTTCAAATTACATGGTGTGATAAATTAAAACTAGAAAAAACTCCAATAGCTATAAACGTAATAGGCATTGGACAAGGAACAATTAATATATCGCACAAAGTAATGCTAACTTTTTATTCATGTTGCAATAATTACGAAGGTACAGTACCATGACTAGTTGTGCTACAGATTTCTTCGGCTTTGCCAACACAAACATTTAATCAAAATGCAGTTGAAATTCCGTCAAACATTAAACTCGCTGATCCTAGATTTAACGAATTGCGTCCAGTCGACGTACTACTAGGTGCAGGTATACTTGTTGCCAGTTGGACAAGTTAAAGTAAACCAATTGATATTGCAAAAATCTAAGCTAGAGTGGATGATATCTGCGGAAGTAGTAAATCAAAGATCCATCAATGATCAAACACGCGCTTCCTTCCTTTCACTAAATGATCTAGACCACAAACTAGAAACGTTTTGGCAAGTCGATGAATTCACGTCGAATGATCACATCTTAACTAATGACGAAGAATACCGCGAAGACTATTTTCGTAAGACTACCACACGCAATGAAACAGGTAAATTTATTGTTAAGATGTTATTCAAATCATCGGTCCATAATGAACTAGGTGACTCGTATGATGTTGCACTTGCTAGACTCAGAAATTTAGAGAGGCGGTTTGAAACAAGTTCGGTCCTTAAGGCAAATTACATCAAGTTCATGCAGACAGACAGACAGAAATCAACGATTGGTGCACATGGCACCGGCTTTAGAAGCTCTTTAGTTTCTCCTAAGCCCAATTTTGGCGGCAGAACGCAACGTCCATACGCATCGGTGGAGGCATGGAATTTGAAGAGGAAGATGCGGCGAGGAGGCAAGGGCCCCGGAGAAGAGGGGGCAGCGCCGGCGCAAGGGTTTGATGATGATCTTCTGGTTGAAGTGGATGATGCGGCATCTCTGGAGCGGTGATCTTCTTGGCCTCGAGAGACAGGGGAGAAGAAAAACGGCTCCCTCAGAACGGTGTTGGTGTTCGTGTAGTGTGTTGTGTAACAGTGTGTATGTGTTTGTGTAGTGGTGTGTGTGTGTCTAGATGTGATTGGTGTGCCGTGGACTGATGCTGTAGCTGTTCCGGCATTTGCCTTCACCGCTGGGGGAAACCACGGAAAACCCCGGCGAGAACAGATGTGGACCTGGGGGAAGCTTCCGTGAGGAAATGGCGAATTTGGTTGAGTGGGTGGTGACATTGTTGTGGCTAGAGAAGGCTAGCGATAGGCTAGAGGGGTAGAATCCAGGACCTCCTGTAGGTCAGGAGGAAGGTTCTGCGTGTTTTGCAGAAGTCTGTGTGTGCAGGACCTCTAGGGTGGAGGTTTTGTTTAGATTAATAGCTTTAGTGACAAAGCGATCTCTGAGGAATTCGAGGCGCGCATCTACAGGAGGGATCCCGGCGAGGTCGCAGACTTCACCGGAAGAGTGAAAGCGGTCCAGGCCGAGAATCCTTCTACAGATGGCCCTCTCCTTGGTCCGGAGGCGATTGATTAGATGGTTGGGGGCTGTGGAGAAACAGGTGAAACGGTAGTCTATGACTGGCCTGATAAAGGATTTGTAGGTGTGGAGAAGTGTACGGGGGTGGCAACTTGAAATGCCACCCCGGAGCTTCGAGAGCAAAGCGCTGCACTGTTGGACTGTTTTTAGGCAGTGTTGCATCTCCTCTGTCCAAAAGAGAGAAGATAAAAACGTGATCCCAAGGTATTTTATGGAGGGAGAGAGCTCAAGTGGGGAATCCCAGAGCAAGTTCATGCAAAAATATCAGCGTTTAAATCATATGTCGAAAATTGAAAACAATAATGATAACGTATTCTATCTACCACATCACGCGATAATTAGAGAATCGAGCAAAACAACGAAATTACGAGTGGTATTAGATGGGCCGTGTAAATTAGAAATGGGGTTAGCTGTAAATGAGGCACAATTTACCAGACCTACTTTACAAAATGATATTTTGTCGATTATGCCTAGATTCAGATTGCACCAATACGTATTCACGGCCAATGTAGAAAAGATGTATCGGATGGTTTGGGTGCATTTCAAACATAGAAGATATCAACGCATTCTGTGGCGTGAAACCACCAACAATGAGATCTCGACTTACGAACTAAACACAGTCATCTACGACACTACATCGGGCCCATATCTTGCAACTCAATGCTTAATACAAATTGCATTAGACAATCAAGACTATTACCCTTTGAAAGCTCAAGTCATTAAACAGGACTTTTATGTAAACGACGTAATTACAGGCTCGAATTCGTTAGAACAGTTAACGGCGATCAAAATTAATCTCTGCAAAATTTTAAATAAATCCGGTTTTCACTTATATAAACTTTATAGTAATATTCGCAAACTCGGTGATCAACACTCATTTACTCAGGATTCACTTAGTCTTTCGAACAAAGAGCCTAAACTATTAGGCATTTGTTACGATCTTTCACTGGATAAGTTTTCCTACTCTGTTCAGAAGCCCATAAAACAATAACCACACATCACCAAAAGAACCATACTTGCTATCACTGCGTAATTATATGATCCGTTAGGCCTACTCGCTCCAGTCATCGTGATCGCTAAAGTCAATATTCAAGAATTTTGACAGTTAAAACTAAGCTGGAATGAGTCAATTCCAATGGGCATCGGTCAAAACTGGATCCATTATAAGGACAGGCTACACCACATTAATGAGATTTCTATCCCAAGACATGCTTTAATTCTAAACCACATGAATGTTGAATTGCATGCGTTCTCTGATTCGCCAGAAAAGCCTTATGCGTCATGTATTTACTTAAGGTCAACAAATGAAAACAAAGAAATTTGTGTTTCGTTATTAGCCGCGCACTCTAGAGTTGCTTCGTCAAAATATACCACACTACCACGCCTTAAACTTTGTACCGCGGTGCTGTCCGCAGAACTAGCAGATAAGTTTAAGCAAGTAACAAAATTAAAAGTTGACAAGTAATTCTTTTGGTGCGATTCTAAAATAACGTTATGTTGGATAAAGAGTAGGTCAAGCAAATGGAAAACTTATATTGCAAACCGGGTAACAGAAATTCCACGTTTAAGCGATCCAAACGATTGGTTTTATGTCAAATCAGCCAATAATGCAGCTGATTTAATTTCACGGGGTTTATCACCTGAACGATTAGTCCATTCAAAGTTGTGGTGGCAAGAGCCAGATTGGCTAGCAGAACCAACAGAAAACGTCCCCATTCAGGCAAACACAACCCTCATAGAAAATCCACCCGAAACACGGGTTGTAAGTCAAGCCTTTCATGCTATTAATAATCAAGAGAATTCATTGTTAATACACCGTTATTCCTTGTTGACCAAATTAATGCGAATAACGGCATATTGTCGACGGTTTAAGCATAATTGCGTAGCACCGAAAAAGACTCGTATCTACGGGTCGTCAACTGTTTCTGAATTATCCGACGCATTACATAGAGTTATGATATGGAGAGCTCTTTTCCTCAGGGTCCTTATTTTTCTTCGTTTGGTTCTTAATTTTTTTTATTAAAACGCTATTTTCTTGACAATATTAATTTATTTATATTTTACTGTCATTACATTTATCAAACAAAAAACAAAATTTTTTTTATACTTTCTTTTATTATCGTTTTCAAATATCACTACATTTTTAATATCATCACATTTACATTTTTAATATCACATTTCCCCTCCATATTAATATAAATTTTAAGCGTTTTATACTATAGCTTAAATTTTGATTAATATTAACTAAAATATACTCAATTGTGAATTCCATTACAATTTGATCTTTGTTTCTTTTATTTGTCTTATGTAATATAATAGATATTGTTTTGTTTCATGATATACCTAATCATTTTTTTTAATGGTGTTTTATTTTGTTTTTATTCTAACCTTAATAATTTGAATTGACGGTCTTGCACTTTGACATTTGTCGAACGTCATTTTGACATTAGGCAACTGTCATTCATTCATTTTTTTTGACATTAGTTAATTGTCATTTTTGACATTTGTTAATTGTCACTTTGACATTACATTATTTCAACAGAATAACAATTTAAAATTAACATTTTATACAGGATTTTTTTTTATTGTTTTTTTTTAACTCAATATTCGATATTTTCATTTTATTTCACATTTCCTTCCTATTTCTCCCTTATTTTCCTCTATTTTCCAACTAGCTTTCATTCATGCTGCATTCATACAAATCATTCTCTACAACTTCTTAAGAAATTGCAAAAATTATTTTCTGTAGTAGTAACGTTTTCTTCATATAACTTAACTCCCTGCCTCATTTATCTACTTCAATATCATATTTTATCTTTACTTATTCATATTAAGGATCATATTTTGACCTTTTCTTTTAATATTATCAATCATATCATTAATTATTTATTATTATTATCATTATTATTCTACTAACTTCATATTCAAATCTTCATAATTATCATCATTTTAATAATACTTCATTAATAATTATTTAACTCATTATGATTATCTTTAACACATTCATTCAAGCATCATTCATACCTTCTTGTCAAACCTAATACGCAATGTTCCCTATTCTTCTTTGGTTATTTTTGTCAACATTGGCTTGTAATTTTTACTTTAACATTCTCTTGTAGCATTTATTCTAGTTGTTTGATTTTCTTTCTTTTTCTGTATTTGTAATTTCTTTGTTCCTCTCTGACTCCTAATAGTAAATTCTTTAAATGTTCTTTCATTATTATTTTATATTTTTCAATCCTTATTTTGGATTTACTATGTGTCTTAAATATTTTATACCTCGATTCCTTATTTTTCTTTCTAGTCTTATTTTTAGATTTTCTTTTGACTTTGATCCCCTCCAACCTTTTAGTTTCCTTTGTCATCTTCATTTTGTTTCTTCTTTCCGCTTTTCTTGCTCTTCTTAGTTTATTCTGCCAATTAATAGTACATTTCAATTTTTCTTTATTATTATTGTTATTTTGATAATTTTTTTCTTTTTTTGTAATTATTCTTTATCTTATTTTTAAGATTTGCCTTTCTTATTGGTAAACTGTTAATTCTTTCTTTTGGATTTATTCGTTTGTGGTTTACTGAGAATTTTGCCATATTTTGAATCCCGCTATCTAATATACAATAATGACTTGGTCCATGATTACGTGCTGTTGATTTCTCTTCAACATTTTTGTTTATTTTTTCTAATTCTATTTTTACATTCTGCTGGTAGTTTCTTGTTCTTTTTCTTGCTCCCTAATTTTCTCATTTATATCTGCATCCCTTATTTGTAACATGTTGATAATTTCTTCTTGATGTCTTTCTACTTTCCTACGCATTTCATTCTGACATTCATCTATCTTATTATTCACCTCTTCTTGTATTTCACCTCTCATGTTTTTAACAATATTATCCCATCTATTCTCATGATTTTCAAATTTTCTTTTAATTTCTTCAAATCTTTTCTCTTGATTATGATTGATTTCTTCAAATCTTTTAGTATTATCTTGTTTAATCTCTTCTATTCTTTTAGTTTGGTCTTCAAATCTTTTAGTTTGGTCTTCAAATCTTTTATCTTGGTCTTGTTTCATTTTTATTAATATTTTAAGTAAATCTGGTTGTTGTTGTCTCATTTCTTTTTGCTCTTTATCTCCCTTTTCAACATCTCCCATAGTCTCCTCCATACTTGTACTTTCTTCTTCCATCTGTTCAATTTCAATATTTTCTTCCTCTCTTTTGTTTCTTTTTCTACTATCTACCGATTTACCTCGCTTTGACATCTTTCGACTACCAACAGACAACTAAGAAAATGATAATTATGTCTTTTATTTAACTTGCCCTACCACGCTGGAACGCCAATTTTTTTATGTTATGATATGGAGAGCTCTTTTTCTCAGGGTCCTTATTTTTCTACGTTTGGTTTTAATTTTTTTATTAAAACGCTATTTTCTTGACAACATTAATTTTTTTATATTATACTGTCATTACATTTATCAAACAAAAAATAAAATTTTTTTTATACACTCTTTTTTTTCATTTTCAAATATCACTACATTTTTAATATCATCACAATAGTTTAATATTTATAGTTCAAAGAAATTGTTTTCCACACGAATATCATAGTTTAACAACTAAGAAATGCATTCATCAAAAGAGTAATCTTTTAAGTTTGACACCGTTCTTAGAAACTAAGACAATAATGAGAGTCGGCTGTAGGTTACAAATATCTAATTTCAATTACGATAAAAAGCACCCTAAACCGTTGCTTAGTAGCATACTAAAGCGTTTCTGGCCAAATGCAGAAAAAACATTACCAAAAAAAGGTAGTCAGAAATTGCACAAAATGTTTCCGATATGATGCCAAACCAATCTTCCAACTTATGGGTCACCTACCCGTTGGAAAAACATTAACTATGCATCCATTTCACTCAACTGGAATTGACTATGCGGGTTCTTATTCAATAAAGAATCGAAAGGGTAGAAGAAGTGAAACGTCTAAATGTTACATATGGTTGTTTATTTGCTTTGCCTCAAAGGTAACACATATTGAACTAGTTTCCGATTTATCAACTAAAACATTTTTATTAGCTCTAAAATGCTTTATTGCTAGGCTCGGCAAACCTTTAAATATTTTCAGTGACAACGGCACAAATTTTATCGGTGCTAGTAACAAATTAGCTAAACTCGGGGAATTTTTAACCTCCAACGCTGACAAAATTCAAAATTCAATGACCAAAGTTGGTATTAAGTGGAACTTCATTTCACCACGCGCTTCCAATTTTGGCGGTCTTTGGGAAGCTGCAATCAAAAGTGTAAAATATCACTTGAAAAGAATTTTAAACCAAGCGCCTCTTACTTATGAGGAGTTCAGCGCAGTGCTTATTCAAATCGAGTCTATCCTCAATTCACTACCTTTTTCCCCTATGAGTTCCGATCCCAATGATTTACAACCACTTACACCTGCCGATTTCTTGATCGGGCGATCCTTTGTCAATGTGCCAGACCTAAGCGTTAGAGACATACCTATCTCTCGACTGTCTCGGTTTCAAATGCTATGACAGCTGACTTGCCAATTCTGGGAAAAATGGTCAAAGGAACTTTAGCAACGGACGAAATGGAAAGTTGGCACTTCTTCGCTTGTCAGGCATGTTGGTATTGATCAAGCAAGATAATTTTCCTTCTACGCAATGGAGGAAGGGACGAATAGCACAACTTCACCCAGGTACGGATGGTGTAACCAGAGTGGTGACAGTAAAGTGCGCGAATGGAGACGTTAAACGATACGTGGCAAAATTATGCATACTTCCTATGGAGGAGGTTAGTATTTAAGTGCTCATTAGATAGCAAAAACAGACATTAACATTATCGCACTAAATTTATGTTTTTTTTTTGTTTTTAATTAGCCTTCCTATTATTATTATTTCTAAACGAATTCCGGTCATTGCAAATTTTATGGGGTTGCTTAAGGCATTTATAAACCTCTTGTGAAGTGTCGTTTTGTACGCCGTAGTAGTACCTAGTATGACCAATGTAATGTATCGTACATACTATAGACATATAGCAATAGCAGGACAGCACTATAAAAGCGAGTTCCGGATTTTGATTGTGAAAGCTCTAAACATTTGTGAACATAATAGTAGCATGTATTTAATCGTCATACTGGTGTATGATTATATTTGACAGTGTGACGCTTACTTTAATAAACAAGTTACAAAAGTAGTATTGAAATATCTTTTTTTTAATATTGACTTTCTTGTGGTATCGTTAAACATCCCTAGTAAATTAAAGCCTGGGTAAATCCGCATTATGTAAAACTTTGAGGTTCAGTTTACAAAGCTTTAACTTCTAAACTTAAAAGTACGAAAAA
>VTPC01088693.1:17887-27987 GCA_011009095.1 Ignelater luminosus
GATTATTTCACTTTCTTGGACTTTGTTAAGAAGCTTCAATTACACTGAAGGTATGTTGGTCTGGCCCGTTTTTTTTACTCTGTTCTCACCTGTTTGGGTGTCCTCCATAGCTTCTTTGGGAGAGCCCGCAGTTCTTTGGGAGAGCCCGCAGATCTTTGGGGAGAACCCTCAGTTTTCTTTGGGAGAGCCCACAGGTCTTTGGGAGAGCCTGCAGGTCTTTGGGAGATCCCGCAGTTCTTTGGGGAGAGCCCTCAGTTTTCGTTGGGACAGCCCGCAGTTCTTTGGGGAGAACCGGTAGCTTCCTTAAGAGGACCAGCTTACAGGAGATGTCAGCGCTCTTGGGGTTTCTTCCACGGACCGAGGAAACGGCTGCCCGTCTCATCGTATAGTGCGAGACCGTTAACTTTGTATCTCTGTAATTTTTTTTCTTCAGGAACATTTAACAATTATGAGTGAGTTATCTGTAATTTAGGGAATTACTTTGTAAACAACTTTTCATTTGTTTTGTTAAACTATTTCACTTTAATTATTTTATTTAATTTTTTTGCTTTACGATTTATTCCGGCGCTCTGAAAAGTTTAGAGTTAATTTCTTTAAAGTTTCGAAAAATCCATTTCATGAAAAGATTGTATGAATAAAATTAATTTTCATATTTTTAATAGTAACTTTAAAAAAAATTTCTTGTTTTAATGATTTCAAAAGTGATGGGTCACAAAATATAAGAACAGTTTTGTGTTTTGAATTCCTTTTCGGTCTGACATAGCGCTATATCAACTGAATCTTCATGTTCAAGTAAGTTTATTATCTTTTTGTTCTGATATTGTGTTCCTGTCGCCTATATTTTTTTGTAATTGCAATAAACTTCTGTAATGTTTTGAGAATTTAAAATTTATTGAATGCTTATAAACTTTAATTAGATTAAATAGTATTTCAAATTTTATTATGCTACAATTTTTTCATGAAGTTAAAGTATCATTTTTTAAATTTTTTTTAATAGTATTAAATTACTTAATAGTTGACGTCCTTTCATTTGCTAGTTTATTATTTAGGCTTGGATTTGCTATTAAGTAGTGTTTATTTCAAGTTCCTAATTGTAGATTTTATAATATGTTTTGACAATTTTTTTTGATAATATATTTTACGCTATTTGTATTTACATTAATTTGTCTTGACATCAATAGAATTGTTTAAATTTATTCTGTTGTCTGCTTATTTGATCTGCCCCCCTTATTTGCCCACGATCCAAGGCCACGACTGTAGTTAGTTGGGCAGACCGTAAGTGAGTCTTCAAGATAAGTAGCTGTAACGCGAGGTTACGTTACAAAATGTCTTGCCTATTTTAAGCCTTACAAAAAAAGGTATTCCAAATTTAGAATTTATTGTTTTGTTTAAATTAGTGTTTCAGCAACAAACAGAAAAACGATATGCAAAACATTTGAATGAAATTATTCCCTTTAAATTTCAATTTAAATTTAAGACGGGAACTACAGTATAATATAAATATAAAACAAACTTAAAGTCACTTTTAATCAATAGCCTTGAGGGAAGATTGTACATTAGAAAGAATGTTTCCTGCTATTATTGCGTATTTCGTTGTTTAAATTAATCCTTTTTGTATAAAAATAATCAATACTCCAACGTGGGGAAAATTAATTCACCCGTAGTGGGTTTAAAATCTGACATTTAAGCGCTTTTAGTTGAAATTCGATTATCAATCCAAATACTTGATTAAGATTTACATTCTGTAATAGCGTTGAAAGAGAATTTTTAATTAAAAAACTTGCAGATTCAATAAAATCTTATGCACGCCTTTTGAAGTGATGGTTTTCATATTTAAGAGAAATTTATTTGATTCAAAACAACTTTTTTTCTTATCTTTTTACCTACCGCGAGTTTAGAAATTCTATTAAGAAAAAGTTTTAATCAGGTTATCGTTTACTCAAACCTCTGCCTTTCTGCCACTTAAACAAATTAAACGTAATTGACAAGAAATTGAAAAGAACATTATTTCAATTAATTAAATATTTTCTTTGCTTTTAAACGCGCATCCAAAAGGAAAAAAATTGTTAGCCTAATTACAGTGTTTCTACCAAGGAAATGAAGTTTTCTCTGAATAGCAGTATACAAATTCCAAGACTTTTAGCCTTTTTGCAATTTTTTTAAGATTGCGAATTTCTTTTTGTTTTCCAACAAAAACATAAATAAAATATAAAACCTGAGATCAGTACAACTTACATTTATATTCTTGAAGATAGGCTCTATAAGTATAAATTTCAATATTTACTATTTTTACCGTATCGCAAAATATCCAAGCGTCAGACCAAACCAATGTACTTAAGTTGAAACAGCAGGATACTCGTAAAACAAAAATATCCCTTGGTGCTGAACGAAAACAAGAAGCTTATTCGTGAAAAACGAAAAGAGACAGTTGTTACTTTAGATGATTAGATTCGGTAAAACATCTTGGCTTTTATTGGGGGATAAGAGAAACACAGTGGGCTCTGAAATTGTGCCAGTTAATCCTTTGAAATCGTCTTTAGGTAACGGCTACTGAAAGAAAATCGTTTTTGTAGAAAGAGAGCAAGTCTGGTAATTTATGTATGAACAGAGGCACAAACCTACAATTATATTCTACGAGTACGCTCGCTATTTTCGATTTGATCTCCCCCTGTCGTGTCGCGACTCTAACAGCTCTCTCAATTAATCTAAGCGAAATCTCGTTAGATATCATGTATTATTGAGGAATAAAATAGAAAGTGCAACATGTGAGTTTTTGGATATTTAATTTAAAAGCAATAAGAAATAGATTTTGGGGAATAGACAGTCAATTATTGAAATATAAAAGCCTTGAATGTGGAAGGTCAGTAAATTCGCTTATTTATTAATTTTTCACAACTTTCTTTACCGTTGGCTTAAATCGATCCTGTCGGCCAAGTTATCTAATTAGGGATTTAGTTTGCAATTAAAGTGAAAGAACGGATAAGTAATCTTGGTTAGATTTTATTTTAATTCTCTGAAAATAATAACAAAGGAAATATTATATACAGAGTGGTTTGATCACCTTAGCTCACCATAGTTTATTTTTCAAACTTTCAAATGCTCTTTTTCGTTGTTTTTATTTAAATTTTCAATCCTTGTAAAATATATAAATGTAATTCAGAGATTCGCAAGCAAAAATATCAATAAGTGCAAATTTTTCAGTTTCCAAATAGAAGATAATTATCTTGCATTTCAGGACAAGAGATGTCATTAGAAGAAATACTACAGATGAGATATTTAGTATACTGGATATTTAGTATTAAGGATCCTGCAGAAAGACAAATGCTTAGAATACGAGTATATTAAAAAGTTAAAGCAGAAAATACAACTACTTATAAAGAAATCACAACAAACGAAACAAGTCTACAGCTATCGAATTATAAATTCTAATGCAAAATTGAGATAAGAGTTTTCAGTCAACCAGAAAGATTGTTCACTTGCTTATTTGCCTAGATAGACATTCGACTAGTAATTAGTCTATCTTTGCATAAACTGCTCAAACTTTTATTTATTTTTACAATCCCAAAAGGGCTTTTTCATGATCTTCAATAGACGTCGAAAATTGAGAGTTCCAATTTGTTAACAACAAAACAGACCGAGTAGAAATAGATATCTTATTGAGATTCCAGAAAGTTATGAATGCATGGATCGATGACCTTATAAATATCTTATTTAGATCAAGAAGGAATGATGTGCATACTTCCTGTTCGACTAACATAGAGTTCTATTATAAAATTGCATTAAAGTCTGCAATCCATTGAATGGACTCTTTTATATTTTTATATTAGATACGTAAAACGTAATCGTTTTTGAGATTACTGAGTTATCTCGTCTTTATGTTATCCATACCGGAAAGATAAGTTATACTCATTTTTATAGTAAATTAGATTTCTATATCAGTCAGTAAGCAGTCGCCTTTTTATCATTATCTCTTTTTTTATCAGGGCCTAAACATTGCTTTTGCCCCAACAAGCAACGGTTTTTAGATACCATTTTTTTTTGTACAGTAGGTACCTAGCCTTGATGGTAGTTTGTCCAATTTTGGCAACATAATAGTGAGTTTATTGATTTCTAGATCTTTCTTCTAAACTTTGGTTATGGCAAAGAGCCCAAAAACCTCCTGATAAATATTTAAAAGAATTTTTAGAAAGGAGCAAAAACAGTAAAATAATCATAAGGAGTTATTAAAAAAAATGAAGTATACCCATAGAATCAATAAAAGTAATGTCTTTGATTATTTCTTGATTATTATTATAAATGCTGTTTGTTTCCTTGAACCTTGTGTCTTTAACTGTCATGGTCATTTGACCACCAACTAGAATTTAGCTAAACCAGAGGTCTTCCAACCCAAATAAAAAATATATACTCGTCGTAATCATACGGGAATCATTGCTTTACATCTCAGCTGGAGAATGGCATTCTTTTCCAAATTCATTCCACGTGAAAAATCTTACGAGCTCGAACTGGGATTGAACCCCTAACCATTGGGCTGATACTTGATCTAAATTTTATCAGTTTATCATTTTCGAATTTATGAATATCTAACGATATTGTTATTGCAATGATATTTGTTAAAACCAAGAAACTATTATGTATTGAATATAAAGTTGTACAAGCGCGTTTTGTTGAAATACTGGGTGCGTTTTCCATCGCGCTCAGAGATTAGAGGAGACAGATAAGGATATCCATCACGTGACCGGTTTCATATTAAACAATTGCAAACGCATTTGGAGAAGTTTACGATCAGCTGATCATAGTACAGTTAAACCAAGCAGTAAACAAACCAGTGAAGAGCTTGTTTTCAAATATAAGAGGCAGCTTTACATAAAAAATACACCAAATGCAAAAGCACGTTATAAGAACGCAGAAAAATTATCAAGATTAGAAATGAAGCTAATTCCTTCGTTGATGAACTGATGAACAGCGGTGGCATTGCGCATGCCTGGTTTACAATGCTCACGACTGCTCGTTGCAGTACTTCGAGCACATTGAGAATGCTCGATTTTATCTGATCTGCGACAGTCGACGATTCCAAACGCTACAGATACTTGTCTGAGCGCGATGGCAAACGCAATCACTGAATGCATGTATTGCAGACTAGCTTTAATGCATGAGACTCAATGGCCCATGTAAATTAATAGATGTTTCTTACAAAACTGCCTTATCTCTCTTTTATCTAATTGTAGTATCTCATACATAAGTTTATTATTCTTGGATAAATTGACATGTTGCTTAGTATAATTTGATTTATTCGCTAAAGTTTATTTTATTTCTAGAGTTCTGATAGTTACTACAATGAAGATTAGAAATGCTAAAAACTTATCCGGTAGTTTTCAAATTCTACTTTACGATGAAAATGGATTTAATCGGTTGATAGAAGTTAATTGACATAATGAAACTGTCAATACGATGTTTTCATTCCTCATCGCTCAATCAATTAACTTTATTGATTAAGCAGATACAGTTCGAATACTGTATTGCTTTATTACTTGCAATTAAATTTTTCTCTTCCGTGAAATTTTTAATAAACATAGGTACTTACTTAGCAAAGAACATGATACAGACGAAACGTTTTTATTGAACAACCATGTTGAAGCTGTCCTTTGTATGTTTGCAAGACAAATTCCTGAATATTATGTTTCCTATTACAAATTCTTTGGAATTCTTGCATTGGCAGATTCAATTGATTAGTGTTTTGTCACTCCCTCATATTTAAAGTCTATATATTTGCAACAGGTTTGAAGTAATATTCTATTATTGTTCCTCTGTGAACTTAGTCAGAAATAGGTTAAAAGAGCTTTTACACCACTTATTGTTGATTGTTATTTAATTAAATATTAAATTAATATTAGACTTATTAACCTCGACTCCCGTGAAATTAAATTTTCAAACTATTTCCTATTTTGTAAAAACATAACCTACAAATTTTATCAAAGTTGGTAGACCAGAATATAAATGTAGAATTCAATGTTTGAATGCATTGGTATTGTACAACAAGAGATTTAGCTGTTTTAGTATTGTAATCCGCAAAACATACAAATTGTCATGATCAAAGTCATTTTATATTAATATTTGGCAAAGTTGCACAAAGAATCATATCTTATCAAATTTGTTACTTATAGAACTAAACGGGACAAGCACAATTTCAAATAAAATTTAAAACAGTTTAATCATCTAGAAAGAAGTTTTGCTTGAAACCTGAAAACGTTCCTGCATGGTAAAATACGGTGATCTCGCTGACTAAGGTAAATCAGCACTAGGTGAAATTAATCGTTCATTTTGCTGGAATTAATGAATGTCAGGAAATTGTCTAACTTGCAGTTTTAACAAAAGTGTGTGTTTGTGCATATTTTCGGGAAGTCGCTGTAAGAGTATGAACATTTTTCTCGAAGAAACACGCAAGGCTAATAATTGCTGACTTTGAAAAAGTTACTTTTGCTTAGTGGAATTTTACTTTGTTTTTCTTAACCTAGTAAAACGAGTTTTGCCTGTTGTCATTGCTATTGAAGTTGATACTCTATCAGCAAACGTTTTCAAAATTGAAAACAGGTAATTTATAATTTTCAGGTAATTCTTGAACAAGGTTCATCTTATATAGGTAGAAACATTACATAACTGATGCCTTTTCTAAGTTTACTTTTGTGTCGTAGTTTTAAAATAGTCTGACTCACTGTGTAGAGTATTAATTTTTGTATATTGACAGACATTGCCGAAAAACTGAACTTGGACTAAGCTATAGCATCTGCAGTGTTAACTGAAAATATCAAAGACGTTTGCTCATGTGTTAGGATTTAGTCCTAAAAAATTCAACGTCTCATAATATAACAGCTAATGTTTTACATAAAAACAAACATACAGCGAATTTGAAGAAATCTAGTAGTTTCCAAAGATGCTAGCTATTTTTCACATTCATATTTAGTTCTGGTCAATTAGTTAAGTTTCGTTGGTGATATACTTTGTCATGGTAGGGTGTAGCAGTCACTTGATCACTGGACAAGAACGCCTAACAAAGTAATTTTTTCTTAAAAACTGTTCAATATCTTTAACAAAGTAGGGATTCCAAGTGCATTGTGCGTACTCAGGTTTTGATCTTACAAGGGTCTTGTCCAATTTAGGATCATTTCTTTGTCGTTAGGTATGTGATGGTGACGGCCTTTCTCACAATCTTTGATATATTGGCTCGCCATTTTAAGTTTCCTAATATCATAACACCTAGGTCTCCTTGTTTAGTTACCGGAGTCAAGATTTATTGTCCAAGTACTAAGACAATTTTGGATTATTTAAACCAATGTACAAAATGATATGTTTAGTTATATCTAGGCTTGGACCAAGTTTCTAAAGTACGAAAATCTTCCCGAAGTTTGCCATAATGACAAATAAACGCATTCACGAGTTATGGTGATTTCAAAGACGACGTCACGTAATAATTTTCTCTAATAACTTTTGATCAAATTGAGCAATTTTGTTTAAATTTTATAAATTAGGTTATTTTCTGAATAGAATTATATGGCGTAAATTTTGTTGAGTATAGAAAGTTTCCATCTTAAGCAACTTCCACCACTTTCTTAACGGAACTTTTCTGTCTCTACTTATATTATAATTTTCAAAGTAGTCGTTATTTTTTAAAAGAACAATTTAAAATGAAACTTTTTTGGTTGTTTTATTTTTTTTTATTTGAGCGATAGTGTTCAAGGTAAATCTTCATTTTCTAATTTCTTTAATTAAGATGGAATTCTGACATAAACTACTTGTTACTGGATTGCTAATAAATAAAAGTTCATTCGTCCAAACGCAGAGTTCTTGAGTTTTAATCAGTTTTCAATCTATGCAAGCAGAGTCCCTCCGACTCCATATGTTCCAGCTTAACTACCAATTTTTTATTCAGCACCTTCTCAAACGCTTTCTCATAATCCAAGTTGGTTGCCCGTTATCGTATGTCATTTTTAATCCGTTTGTATATATATAGCTATGCTAGCAAATTAGTGACTGCCAATTATTTTAACAAAAATCTATGGTTGCACTTTAGAGATGATTGCATTTGTTAACAGGAACTCAGTCAGCTCTTTCAGTACAACATTTTCCATAACTTTACGTACATTAATTGTGAGACTTATTGATCTAAAATTGGAAGGGCTGTGTTTGTCTGCATTTTTATAAATAAATGCGAGACTCACATGCACTACATATGTACAACTCTCTTTTGTGTAGACTTATCTATGACTATAGTATAAGGCCGAAATTTTGTCACTACCTAGACTTAAGTTAGACTTCAGTGACATTATTGCTTTTCCAATTTTTTCTAGAGTGAACTCTGTTTATGTGCTTACAGATCTTGAGCTACTACGCTGAGAAAGTTTGTAAATGGTTCTAGACGCTGCTGAATTGGTTTCGGCTTGAAGGTCGCAGTGGAACACGCGAAGAAGAAAGCAACGATGGGCCAGTGTCATCGAGCTGGCTGGACTCGCTGGGAAACCTTGACTTCACCACCCTCTTTTGAGCGCTGAAGACCCTCGGTCAGCGGTTCTGCGACGCCTCTGGCATCGCGGAAATACTGACCGCCGTTGGACGATTCATCAAGGACATCACGGCAACGCTGGGTGCCTAGAAGAACAGCCAACCACCATCCAGGGCAACAACTCTTCTTTAAGACGGCCAGCGCCAGCAGAATTACCGAGCGACGTAGTTAGCGTTTCTAGCGCTGCGTTCGCATTCGGGAGGTCCGGGTTTTCCCGAGACGCCTATTCTCACTAGGGTTTTTCGGACGTTTTCCCAGTGATGAAGGTAAATGCCGGAACAGTATTTTTCCTCGGTCCCACGTCCCACAACCCCCTTCGACGACGCACGTTGTTCACTTCGCACCGCACCAATATCGCGATCGCGTTCGCTGAATCACCCTCACGACGACCACCGCTGCCGCGCCCGCACGCCCGCCGCTCATCTTCCGAAAAGACGCCGCCGCGTATCGCCATCTGCTACTGCTGTCCGCATCATCATCTCTCCGTCCTCCATCGACCAGCCGGGGCCAGCAACACAAAACGGAATATACGCCGCTACCACCAGCAACAAGAACCAAGGCGGCTGGAAAACTTCACGTGGAGCTTATAACGCCTCTTTCCTTCGGCGGGAAAATAACGTTGACTTGACTTGACTTGCTAAATTGGTAAGCAGAATACTCTACCATTTTCATTAGTAGGTATATGCTCTTCTACCGTGTTTTTGATAATATTCTTGAAGGTTTGGTATAAGTAGGTTCACCTTTCAGGTTCCTTAGCGCTGATGATTGCAAAGTCTTATTGTCTGAGGTATCTAATAACTGGATCGTAATCAGCCCTTAGGAGGCTTCTTTTTGTGACTTGTTTTGTTACCCAAAATCTAGATTTAGGCAGCCTTTAGCATTCATTGCCACATGGTCACAGAGACCAAGTAGAAAAGTTTTGAGAACTTCAATAATGAGTTTCTTGTGACAGACAGGGAATAAAAGAGATATTTTTGGTCATTTTGGATCCTAATGGAAAAGCTAGTTAATTGCTTTGCAATTATTTCTTTATATGTTGTTCGCAACTTCTGTTCTGGATAGCTTAAGGCCTCAAATACTAATTACGGTCTTGTTGTTTTTAAATGCAGATTTCCTGTAGATGCAGGAAAGCAGAGTTACTTGATTGTCAATTTCTACGTCAAGTCAGTTAATAACGAAATAATAATTGCTACTATTGACTTTAACTGGTATTACATAATATGCTTTCGCCCTTCGTTTTTGACATAGCCAGTCACCTCTTCCTTCTGCTGGTATTCTTGATTACCAAGAAATGGTTAAACCTAGGGATTGAGCTAGTTTGGTTGTTGATGCAACAAAACCATTTCATAAATAAAAGTTGATGCGAATTGTTTGGAGCTCATCAATATTAGTTGAGAAAAAATAGCATCAGTTTAAAAAGATGAAATCTTCAAACAAAAATTGAAACCCAATCTAGCAATAAACAGTTTTAATTTTGATATTTGTACATTAAACAGTATAGACGATAATTTCATGAAGAAAAACCAATTATTTCTGTTGGTAATTA